>CAXIWF010002243.1:0-36101 GCA_964036045.1 Eutreptiella sp. 'Long Island Sound 2002' | reverse complement strand
CTCGGAAAATTCTCGGAAAATTCTCGGAAAATTCTCGGAACAAATTCTCTGAAAATTTCTCGGAAAATTCGCGGAAAATTCTCGGAAAATTCTCGGAAAATTCTCGGAAAATTCTCGGAAAATTCTCGGAAAATTCTCGGAAAATTCTCGGAAAATTCTCGGAAAATTCTCGGAAAAATTCTCGGAAAATTCTCGGAAAATTGACGGAAAATTCTCGGAAACTTCTCGGAAAATTCTCGGAAAATTCTCGGAAAATTCTCGGAAAATTCTCGGAAAATTCGCGGAAAATTCTGGGAAAAATCTCGGAAAATTCTCGGAAAATTCTCGGAAAATTCTCCGAAAATTCTCCGAAAATTCTCGGAAAATTCTCGGAAAATTCTCGAAAATTCTCAGAAAATTCTCGGAAAATTCTCGGAAAATTGACGGAAAATTCTCGGAAAATTCTCGGAAAATTCTCGGAAAATTCTCGGAAAATCTTCGGAAAATTTCGGAAAATTCTCGGAAAATTCCCGGAAAATTCTCGGAAAATTCTCGGAAAATTCTCGGAAAATTCTTGGAAAATTCTCGGAAAATTCTCGGAAAATTCTCGGAAAATTCTCGGAAAATTCTCGGAAAATTCTCGGAAAATTCTCAGAAAATTCTCGGAAATTCTCGGAAAAATCTCGGAAAATTCTCGGAAAATTCTCGGAAAAATTCTCGGAAAATTGACGGAAAATTCTCGGAATATTCTCGGAAAATTCCCGGAAAATTCTCGGAAAATTCTCGGAAAATTCTCGGTAAATTCTTGGAAAATTCTTGGAAAATTCTCGGAAAATTCTCGGAAAATTCTCGGAAAATTCTCGGAAAATTCTCGGAAAATTCTCAGAAAATTCTCAGAAAATTCTCGGAAAATTCTCGGAAAATTCTCGGAAAATTCTCGGAAAATTCTCGGAAAATTCTCTGAAAATTCTCGGAAAATTCCCGGAAAATTCTCGGAAAATTCTCGGAAAATTCTCGGAAAATTCTCGGAAAATTCTCGGAAATTCTCGGAAAATTCTCGGAAAATTCTCGGAAAATTCTCGGAAAATTGACGGAAAATTCTCGGAAACTTCTCGGAAAATTATCGGAAAATTCTCGGAAAATTCTCGGAAAATTCTCGGAAAATCTCGGAAATTCTGGGAAAAATCTCGGAAAATTCTCGGAAAATTCTCGGAAGATTCTCAGAAAATTCTCCGAAAATTCTCGGAAAATTCTCCGAAAATTCTCGGAAAATTCTCGGAAAATTCTCGGAAAATTCTCAGAAAATTCTCGGAAAATTCTCGGAAAATTGACGCAAAATTCTCGGAAAATTCTCGGAAAATTCTCGGAAAACTCTCGGAAAATCTTCGGAAAATTTCGGAAATTCTCGGAAAATTCCCGGGAAAATTCTCGGAAAATTCTCGGAAAGTTCTCGGAAAATTCTTGGAAAATTCTCGGAAAATTCTCGGAAAATTCTCGGAAAATTCTCGGAAAATTCTCGGAAAATTCTCGGAAAATTCTCAGAAAATTCTCAGAAAATTCTCGGAAAATTCTCGGAAAATTCTCGGAAAATTCTAGGAAAATTGACGGAAAATTCTCGGAAAATTCTCGGAAAATTCTCAGAAAATTCTCGGAAAATTCTCGGAAAATTCTCGGAAAATTCTCGGAAAATTCTCGGAAAATTTTCGGAAAATTCTCGGAAAACTCTCGGAAAATTGACGGAAAATTCTCGGAAAATTCTCGGAAAATTCTCGGAAAATTCTCGGAAAATTCTCGGAAAATTCTCGGAAAATTCTCGGAAAACTCTCGGAAAATTCTCGGAAAATTCTCAGAAAATTCTCGGAAAATTCTTGGAAAATTCTCGGAAAATTCTCGGAAAATTCTCGGAAAATTCTCGGAAAATTCTCGGAAAATTCTCAGAAAATTCTCAGAAAATTCTCGGAAAATTCTCGGAAAATTCTCGGAAAATTCTCGGAAAAATGACGGAAAATTCTCGGAAAATTCTCGGAAAATTCTCGGAAAATTCTCGGAAAATTCTCGGAAAATTCTCAGAAAATTCTCGGAAAATTCTCGGAAAATTGACGGAAAATTCTCGGAAAATTCTCGGAAAATTCTCGGAAAATTCTCGGAAAATTCTCGGAAAATTCTCGGAAAATTCTCGGAAGAAAATTCCGGAAAATTCTCGGAAAATTCCCGGGAAAATTCTCGGAAAATTCTCGGAAAATTCTCGGAAAATTCTTGGAAAATTCTCGGAAAATTCTCGGAAAATTCTCGGAAAATTCTCGGAAAATTCTCCGAAAATTCTCAGAAAATTCTCAGAAAATTTTGGAAAATTCTCGGAAAATTCTCGGAAAATTCTAGGAAAATTGACGGAAAATTCTCGGAAAATTCTCGGAAAATTCTCGGAAAATTCTCGGAAAATTCTCGGAAAATTCTGGGAAAAATCTCGGAAAATTCTCGGAAAATTCTCGGAAAATGCTCAGAAATTCTCGGAAAATTCTCGGAAAATTCTCGGAAAATTCTCGGAAAATTCTCGGAAAATTCTCGGAAAATTCTCGGAAAATTCTCGGAAAATTCTCGGAAAATTCTCGGAAAATTCTCGGAAAATTCTCGGAAAATTCTCGGAAAATTGTCGGAAAATTCTCGGAAAATTCTCGGAAATTCTCAGAAAATTCTCGGAAAATTCCCGGAAAATTCTGGGAAAATTCTCGGAAAATTCTCGGAAAATTCTCGGAAAATTCTCGGAAAATTCTCGGAAAATTCTCGAAAATTCTCGGAAAATTCTCGGAAAAATCTCGGAAAATTCTCGGAAAATTCTCGGAAAATTCTCGGAAAATTCTCGGAAAATTCTCGGAAAATTCTCAGAAAATTCTCGGAAATTCTCGGATAATTCTCGGAAAATTCTCAGAAAATTCTCGGAAAATTCTCGGAAAATTCTCAGAAAATTCTCGGAAGATTCTCGGAAAATTCTCCGAAAATTCTCGGAAAATTCTCGGAAAATTCTCGGAAAATTCTCGGAAAATTCTTGGAAAATTCTCGGAAAATTCTCGGAAAATTCTCGGAAAATTCTCAGAAAATTCTCGGAAAATTCCCGGAAAATTCTCGGAAAATTCTCGGAAATTCTCGGAAAATTTTCGGAAATTCTCGGAAAATTCTCGGAAAATTCTCGGAAAATTCTCGGAAAATTCTCGGAAAATTCTCGGAAAATTCTCAGAAAATTCTCGGAAAATTCCCGGAAAATTCTCGGAAAATTCTCGGAAAATTCTCGGAAAATTTTCGGAAAATTCTCGGAAAATTCTCGGAAAATTCTCAGAAAATTCTCCGAAAATTCCCGGAAAATTCTCGGAAAATTCTCGGAATATTCTCGGAAAATTTTCGGAAAATTCTCGGAAAATTCTCGGAAAATTCTCGGAAAATTCTCGGAAAATTCTCGGAAAATTCTCGGAAAATTCTCGGAAAATTCTCGGAAAATTGACGGAAAATTCTCGGAAAATTCTCGGAAAATTCTCGAAAATTCTCGGAAAATTCTCGGAAAATTCTCGGAAAATTCTGGGAAAAATCTCGGAAAATTCTCGGAAAATTCTCGAAAATTCTCAGAAAATTCTCGGAAAATTCTCGGAAAATTCTCGGAAAAATTCTCGGAAAATTCTCGGAAAATTCTCGGAAAATTCTCAGAAAATTCTCGGAAAATTCTCGGAAAATTGACGGAAAATTCTCGGAAAATTCTCGGAAAATTCTCGGAAAATTCTCGGAAAATTCCCGGAATATTCTCGGAAAATTTCCGGAAAATTCTCGGAAAATTCTCGGAAAATTCTCGGTAAATTCTTGGAAAATTCTTGGAAAATTCTCGGAAAATTCTCGGAAAATTCTCGGAAAATTCTCGGAAAAATTCTCGGAAAATTCTCGGAAAATTCTCAGAAAATTCTCAGAAAATTCTCGGAAAATTCTCGGAAAATTCTCGGAAAATTCTCGGAAAATTCTCTGAAAATTCTCGGAAAATTCGCGGAAAATTCTCGGAAAATTCTCGGAAAATTCTCGGAAAATTCTCGGAAAATTCTCGGAAAATTCTCGGAAAATTCTCGGAAAATTCTCGGAAAATTCTCGGAAAATTGACGGAAAATTCTCGGAAACTTCTCGGAAAATTCTCGGAAAATTCTCGGAAAATTCTCGGAAAATTCTCGGAAAATTCGCGGAAAATTCTGGGAAAAATCTCGGAAAATTCTCGGAAAATTCCCGGAAATTCTCCGAAAATTCTCCGAAAATTCTCGGAAAATTCTCGGAAAATTCTCGGAAAATTCTCAGAAAATTCTCGGAAAATTCTCGGAAAATTGACGGAAAATTCTCGGAAAATTCTCGGAAAATTCTCGGAAATTCTCGGAAAATCTTCGGAAAATTTCGGAAAATTCTCGGAAAATTCCGGAAAATTCTCGGAAAATTCTCGGAAAATTCTCGGAAAATTCTTGGAAAATTCTCGGAAAATTCTCGGAAAATTCTCGGAAAATTCTCGGAAAATTCTCGGAAAATTCTCGGAAAATTCTCAGAAAATTCTCGGAAAATTCTCGGAAAAATCTCGGAAAATTCTCGGAAAATTCTCGGAAAATTCTCGGAAAATTGACGGAAAATTCTCGGAATATTCTCGGAAAATTCCCGGAAAATTCTCGGAAAATTCTCGGAAAATTCTCGGTAAATTCTTGGATAATTCTTGGAAAATTCTCGGAAATTCTCGGAAAATTCTCGGAAAATTCTCGGAAAATTCTCGGAAAATTCTCAGAAAATTCTCAGAAAATTCTCGGAAAATTCTCGGAAATTCTCGGAAAATTCTCGGAAAATTCTCGGAAAATTCTCTGAAAATTCTCGGAAAATTCCCGGAAAATTCTCGGAAAATTCTCGGAAAATTCTCGGAAAATTCTCGGAAAATTCTCGGAAAATTCTCGGGAAAATTCTCGGAAAATTCTCGGAAAATTCTCGGAAAATTCTCGGAAAATTCTCGGAAAATTCTCGGAAAATTGACGGAAAATTCTCGGAAACTTCTCGGAAAATTCTCGGAAAATTCTCGGAAAAATTCTCGGAAAATTCTCGGAAAATTCTCGGAAAATTCTGGGAAAAATCTCGGAAAATTCTCGGAAAATTCTCGGAAGATTCTCAGAAAATTCTCCGAAAATTCTCGGAAAATTCTCCGAAAATTCTCGGAAAATTCTCGGAAATTCTCGGAAAATTCTCAGAAAATTCTCGGAAAATTCTCGGAAAATTGACGCAAAATTCTCGGAAAATTCTCGGAAAAATTCTCGGAAAATTCTCGGAAAATCTTCGGAAAATTTCGGAAAATTCTCGGAAAATTCCCGGAAAATTCTCGGAAAATTCTCGGAAAATTCTCGGAAAATTCTTGGAAAATTCTCGGAAAATTCTCGGAAAATTCTCGGAAAATTCTCGGAAAATTCTCGGAAAATTCTCGGAAAATTCTCAGAAAATTCTCAGAAAATTCTCGGAAAATTCTCGGAAAATTCTCGGAAAATTCTAGGAAATTTGACGGAAAATTCTCGGAAAATTCTCGGAAAATTCTCAGAAAATTCTCGGAAAATTCTCGGAAAATTCTCGGAAAATTCTCGGAAAATTCTCGGAAAATTTTCGGAAAATTCTCGGAAAACTCTCGGAAAATTGACGGAAAATTCTCGGAAAATTCTCGGAAAATTCTCGGAAAATTCTCGGAAAATTCTCGGAAAATTCTCGGAAAATTCTCGGGAAAACTCTCGGAAAATTCTCGGAAAATTCTCAGAAAATTCTCGGAAAATTCTTGGAAAATTCTCGGAAAATTCTCGGAAAATTCTCGGAAAATTCTCGGAAAATTCTCGGAAAAATTCTCAGAAAATTCTCAGAAAATTCTCGGAAAATTCCCGGAAAATTCTCGGAAAATTCCCGGAAAATTCTCGGAAAATTCTCGGAAAATTCTCGGAAAATCTTGGAAAATTCTCGGAAATTCTCGGAAAATTCTCGGAAAATTCTCGGAAAATTCTCGGAAAATTCTCAGAAAATTCTCCGAAAATTTTGGAAAATTCTCGGAAAATTCTCGGAAAAATTCTAGGAAAATTGACGGAAAATTCTCGGAAAATTCTCGGAAAATTCTCGGAAAATTCTCGGAAAATTCTCGGAAAATTCTGGGAAAAATCTCGGAAAATTCTCGGAAAATTCTCGGAAAATGCTCAGAAAATTCTCGGAAAATTCTCGGAAATTCTCGGAAAATTCTCGGAAAATTCTCGGAAAATTCTCGGAAAATTCTCGGAAAATTCTCGGAAAATTCTCGGAAAATTCTCGGAAAATTCTCGGAAAATTCTCGGAAAATTGTCGGAAAATTCTCGGAAAATTCTCGGAAAATTCTCAGAAAATTCTCGGAAAATTCCCGGAAAATTCTGGGAAAATTCTCGGAAAATTCTCGGAAAATTCTCGGAAAATTCTCGGAAAATTCTCGGAAAATTCTCGGAAAATTCTCGGAAAATTCGCGGAAAAATCTCGGAAAATTCTCGGAAAATTCTCGGAAAATTCTCGGGAAAATTCTCGGAAAATTGACGGAAAATTCTCGGAAACTTCTCGGAAAATTCTCGGAAAATTCTCGGAAAATTCTCGGAAAATTCTCGGAAAATTCTCGGAAAATTCTCGGAAAATTCTCGGAAAATTCTCGGAAAGTTCTCAGAAAATTCTCGGAAAATTCTCGGAAAATTCTCGGAAAATTCTCGGAAAATTCTCGGAAAATTCTCGGAAAATTCTCGGAAAATTCTCGGAAAATTCTCGGAAAATTCTCCGAAAATTCTCGGAAAATTCTCGGAAAATTCTCGGAAAATTCTCGGAAAATTCTCGGAAAATTCTCAGAAAATTCTCGGAAATTCTCGGATAATTCTCGGAAAATTCTCAGAAAATTCTCGGAAAATTCTCGGAAAATTCTCAGAAAATTCTCGGAAGATTCTCGGAAAATTCTCCGAAAATTCTCGGAAAATTCTCGGAAAATTCTCGGAAAATTCTCGGAAAATTCTTGGAAAATTCTCGGAAAATTCTCGGAAAATTCTCGGAAAATTCTCAGAAAATTCTCGGAAAATTCCCGGAAAATTCTCGGAAGATTCTCGGAAAATTCTCGGAAAATTTTCGGAAAATTCTCGGAAAATTCTCGGAAAATTCTCGGAAAATTCTCGGAAAATTCTCGGAAAATTCTCGGAAAATTCTCAGAAAATTCTCGGAAAATTCCCGGAAAATTCTCGGAAAATTCTCGGAAAATTCTCGGAAAATTTTCGGAAAATTCTCGGAAAATTCTCGGAAAATTCTCAGAAAATTCTCGGAAAATTCCCGGAAAATTCTCGGAAAATTCTGGGAAAATTCTCGGAAAATTTTCGGAAAATTCTCGGAAAATTCTCGGAAAATTCTCGGAAAATTCTCGGAAAATTCTCGGAAAATTCTCGGAAAATTGTCGGAAAATTCTCGGAAAATTCTCGGAAAATTCTCAGAAAATTCTCGGAAAATTCCCGGAAAATTCTGGGAAAATTCTCGGAAAATTCTCGGAAAATTCTCGGAAAATTCTCGGAAAATTCTCGGAAAATTCTCGGAAAATTCTCGGAAAATTCGCGGAAAAATCTCGGAAAATTCTCGGAAAATTCTCGGAAAATTCTCGGAAAATTCTCGGAAAATTGACGGAAAATTCTCGGAAACTTCTCGGAAAATTCTCGGAAAATTCTCGGAAAATTCTCGGAAAATTCTCGGAAAATTCTCGGAAAATTCTCGGAAAATTCTCGGAAAATTCTCGGAAAGTTCTCAGAAAATTCTCGGAAAATTCTCGGAAAATTCTCGGAAAATTCTCGGAAAATTCTCGGAAAATTCTCGGAAAATTCTCGGAAAATTCTCGGAAAATTCTCGGAAAATTCTCCGAAAATTCTCGGAAAATTCTCGGAAAATTCTCGGAAAATTCTCGGAAAATTCTCGGAAAATTCTCAGAAAATTCTCGGAAATTCTCGGATAATTCTCGGAAAATTCTCAGAAAATTCTCGGAAAATTCTCGGAAAATTCTCAGAAAATTCTCGGAAGATTCTCGGAAAATTCTCCGAAAATTCTCGGAAAATTCTCGGAAAATTCTCGGAAAATTCTCGGAAAATTCTTGGAAAATTCTCGGAAAATTCTCGGAAAATTCTCGGAAAATTCTCAGAAAATTCTCGGAAAATTCCCGGAAAATTCTCGGAAGATTCTCGGAAAATTCTCGGAAAATTTTCGGAAAATTCTCGGAAAATTCTCGGAAAATTCTCGGAAAATTCTCGGAAAATTCTCGGAAAATTCTCGGAAAATTCTCAGAAAATTCTCGGAAAATTCCCGGAAAATTCTCGGAAAATTCTCGGAAAATTCTCGGAAAATTTTCGGAAAATTCTCGGAAAATTCTCGGAAAATTCTCAGAAAATTCTCGGAAAATTCCCGGAAAATTTCTCGGAAAATTCTGGGAAAATTCTCGGAAAATTTTCGGAAAATTCTCGGAAAATTCTCGGAAAATTCTCGGAAAATTCTCGGAAAATTCTCGGAAAATTCTCGGAAAATTCTCGGAAAATTCTCGGAAAATTGACGGAAAATTCTCGGAAAATTCTCGGAAAATTCTCGGAAAATTCTCGGAAAATTCTCGGAAAATTCTCGGAAAATTCTGGGAAAAATCTCGGAAAATTCTCGGAAAATTCTCAGAAAATTCTCAGAAAATTCTCGGAAAATTCTCGGAAAATTCTCGGAAAATTCTCGGAAAATTCTCGGAAAATTCTCGGAAAATTCTCAGAAAATTCTCGGAAAATTCTCGGAAAATTGACGGAAAATTCTCGGAAAATTCTCGGAAAATTCTCGGAAAATTCTCGGAAAATTCTCAGAAAATTCTCGGAATATTCTCGGAAAATTTCCGGAAAATTCTCGGAAAATTCTCGGAAAATTCTCGGTAAATTCTCGGAAAATTCTTGGAAAATTCTCGGAAAATTCTCGGAAAATTCTCGGAAAATTCTCGGAAAATTCTCGGAAAATTCTCAGAAAATTCTCAGAAAATTCTCGGAAAATTCTCGGAAAATTCTCGGAAAATTCTCGGAAAATTCTCGGAAAATTCTCTGAAAATTCTCGGTAAATTCGCGGAAAATTCTCGGAAAATTCTCGGAAAATTCTCGGAAAATTCTCGGAAAATTCTCGGAAAATTCTCGGAAAATTCCCGGAAAATTCTCGGAAAATTCTCGGAAAATTCTCGGAAAATTCTCGGAAAATTCTCGGAAAATTGACGGAAAATTCTCGGAAACTTCTCGGAAAATTCTCGGAAAATTCTCGGAAAATTCTCGGAAAATTCTCGGAAAATTCTCGGAAAATTCTGGGAAAAATCTCGGAAAATTCTCGGAAAATTCTCGGAAAATTCTCCGAAAATTCTCCGAAAATTCTCGGAAAATTCTCGGAAAATTCTCGGAAAATTCTCAGAAAATTGTCGGAAAATTCTCGGAAAATTGACGGAAAATTCTCGGAAAATTCTCGGAAAATTCTCGGAAAATTCTCGGAAAATCTTCGGAAAATTTCGGAAAATTCTCGGAAAATTCCCGGAAAATTCTCGGAAAATTCTCGGAAAATTCTCGGAAAATTCTTGGAAAATTCTCGGAAAATTCTCGGAAAATTCTCGGAAAATTCTCGGAAAATTCTCGGAAAATTCTCGGAAAATTCTCAGAAAATTCTCGGAAAATTCTCGGAAAAATCTCGGAAAATTCTCGGAAAATTCCCGGAAAATTCTCGGAAAATTCTCGGAAAATTCTCGGTAAATTCTTGGAAAATTCTTGGAAAATTCTCGGAAAATTCTCGGAAAATTCTCGGAAAATTCTCGGAAAATTCTCGGAAAATTCTCAGAAAATTCTCAGAAAATTCTCGGAAAATTCTCGGAAAATTCTCGGAAAATTCTCGGAAAATTCTCGGAAAATTCTCTGAAAATTCTCGGAAAATTCCCGGAAAATTCTCGGAAAATTCTCGGAAAATTCTCGGAAAATTCTCGGAAAATTCTCGGAAAATTCTCGGAAAATTCTCGGAAAATTCTCGGAAAATTCTCGGAAAATTCTCGGAAAATTCTCGGAAAATTCTCGGAAAATTGACGGAAAATTCTCGGAAACTTCTCGGAAAATTCTCGGAAAATTCTCGGAAAATTCTCGGAAAATTCTCGGAAAATTCTCGGAAAATTCTGGGAAAAATCTCGGAAAATTCTCGGAAAATTCTCGGAAGATTCTCAGAAAATTCTCGGAAAATTCTCGGAAAATTCTCCGAAAATTCTCGGAAAATTCTCGGAAAATTCTCGGAAAATTCTCAGAAAATTCTCGGAAAATTCTCGGAAAATTGACGCAAAATTCTCGGAAAATTCTCGGAAAATTCTCGGAAAATTCTCGGAAAATCTTCGGAAAATTTCGGAAAATTCTCGGAAAATTCCCGGAAAATTCTCGGAAAATTCTCGGAAAATTCTCGGAAAATTCTTGGAAAATTCTCGGAAAATTCTCGGAAAATTCTCGGAAAATTCTCGGAAAATTCTCGGAAAATTCTCGGAAAGTTCTCAGAAAATTCTCGGAAAATTCCCGGAAAATTCTCGGAAAATTCTCGGAAAATTCTCGGAAAATTTTCGGAAAATTCTCGGAAAATTCTCGGAAAATTCTCGGAAAATTCTCGGAAAATTCTCGGAAAATTCTCGGAAAATTCTCGGAAAATTCTCGGAAAATTGACGGAAAATTCTCGGAAAATTCTCGGAAAATTCTCGGAAAATTCTCGGAAAATTCTCGGAAAATTCTCGGAAAATTCTGGGAAAAATCTCGGAAAATTCTCGGAAAATTCTCGGAAAATTCTCAGAAAATTCTCGGAAAATTCTCGGAAAATTCTCGGAAAATTCTCGGAAAATTCTCGGAAAATTCTCAGAAAATTCTCGGAAAATTCTCGGAAAATTGACGGAAAATTCTCGGAAAATTCTCGGAAAATTCTCGGAAAATTCTCGGAAAATTCTCAGAAAATTCTCGGAATATTCTCGGAAAATTTCCGGAAAATTCTCGGAAAATTCTCGGAAAATTCTCGGTAAATTCTTGGAAAATTCTTGGAAAATTCTCGGAAAATTCTCGGAAAATTCTCGGAAAATTCTCAGAAAATTCTCGGAAAATTCTCAGAAAATTCTCAGAAAATTCTCGGAAAATTCTCGGAAAATTCTCGGAAAATTCTCGGAAAATTCTCGGAAAATTCTCTGAAAATTCTCGGTAAATTCGCGGAAAATTCTCGGAAAATTCTCGGAAAATTCTCGGAAAATTCTCGGAAAATTCTCGGAAAATTCTCGGAAAATTCCCGGAAAATTCTCGGAAAATTCTCGGAAAATTCTCGGAAAATTCTCGGAAAATTCTCGGAAAATTGACGGAAAATTCTCGGAAACTTCTCGGAAAATTCTCGGAAAATTCTCGGAAAATTCTCGGAAAATTCTCGGAAAATTCTCGGAAAATTCTGGGAAAAATCTCGGAAAATTCTCGGAAAATTCTCGGAAAATTCTCCGAAAATTCTCCGAAAATTCTCGGAAAATTCTCGGAAAATTCTCGGAAAATTCTCGGAAAATTCTCGGAAAATTCTCGGAAAATTGACGGAAAATTCTCGGAAAATTCTCGGAAAATTCTCGGAAAATTCTCGGAAAATCTTCGGAAAATTTCGGAAAATTCTCGGAAAATTCCCGGAAAATTCTCGGAAAATTCTCGGAAAATTCTCGGAAAATTCTTGGAAAATTCTCGGAAAATTCTCGGAAAATTCTCGGAAAATTCTCGGAAAATTCTCGGAAAATTCTCGGAAAATTCTCAGAAAATTCTCGGAAAATTCTCGGAAAAATCTCGGAAAATTCTCGGAAAATTCCCGGAAAATTCTCGGAAAATTCTCGGAAAATTCTCGGTAAATTCTTGGAAAATTCTTGGAAAATTCTCGGAAAATTCTCGGAAAATTCTCGGAAAATTCTCGGAAAATTCTCGGAAAATTCTCAGAAAATTCTCAGAAAATTCTCGGAAAATTCTCGGAAAATTCTCGGAAAATTCTCGGAAAATTCTCGGAAAATTCTCTGAAAATTCTCGGAAAATTCCCGGAAAATTCTCGGAAAATTCTCGGAAAATTCTCGGAAAATTCTCGGAAAATTCTCGGAAAATTCTCGGAAAATTCTCGGAAAATTCTCGGAAAATTCTCGGAAAATTCTCGGAAAATTCTCGGAAAATTCTCGGAAAATTGACGGAAAATTCTCGGAAACTTCTCGGAAAATTCTCGGAAAATTCTCGGAAAATTCTCGGAAAATTCTCGGAAAATTCTCGGAAAATTCTGGGAAAAATCTCGGAAAATTCTCGGAAAATTCTCGGAAGATTCTCAGAAAATTCTCGGAAAATTCTCGGAAAATTCTCCGAAAATTCTCGGAAAATTCTCGGAAAATTCTCGGAAAATTCTCAGAAAATTCTCGGAAAATTCTCGGAAAATTGACGCAAAATTCTCGGAAAATTCTCGGAAAATTCTCGGAAAATTCTCGGAAAATCTTCGGAAAATTTCGGAAAATTCTCGGAAAATTCCCGGAAAATTCTCGGAAAATTCTCGGAAAATTCTCGGAAAATTCTTGGAAAATTCTCGGAAAATTCTCGGAAAATTCTCGGAAAATTCTCGGAAAATTCTCGGAAAATTCTCGGAAAATTCTCAGAAAATTCTCAGAAAATTCTCGGAAAATTCTCCGAAAATTCTCGGAAAATTCTAGGAAAATTGACGGAAAATTCTCGGAAAATTCTCGGAAAATTCTCAGAAAATTCTCGGAAAATTCTCGGAAAATTCTCGGAAAATTCTCGGAAAATTCTCGGAAAATTTTCGGAAAATTCTCGGAAAACTCTCGGAAAATTGACGGAAAATTCTCGGAAAATTCGCGGAAAATTCTCGGAAAATTCTCGGAAAATTCTCGGAAAATTCTCGGAAAATTCTCGGAAAACTCTCGGAAAATTCTCGGAAAATTCACAGAAAATTCTCGGAAAATTCTTGGAAAATTCTCGGAAAATTCTCGGAAAATTCTCGGAAAATTCTCGGAAAATTCTCGGAAAATTCTCAGAAAATTCTCAGAAATTTCTCGGAAAATTCTCGGAAAATTCTCGGAAAATTCTCGGAAAAATGACGGAAAATTCTCGGAAAATTCTCGGAAAATTCTCGGAAAATTCTCGGAAAATTCTCGGAAAGTTCTCGGAAAATTCTCGGAAAATTCTCGGAAAATTCTCGGAAAATTCTCGGAAAATTCTCGGAAAATTCTCTGAAAATTCTCGGAAAATTCTCGGAAAATTCTCGGAAAATTGACGGAAAATTCTCGGAAAATTCTCGGAAAATTCTCGGAAAATTCTCGGAAAATTCTCGGAAAATTCTCGGAAAATTCTCGGAAAATTCTCGAAAAATTCTCGGAAAGTTCTCAGAAAATTCTCGGAAAATTCTCGGAAAATTCTCGGAAAATTCTCGGAAAATTCTCGGAAAATCCTCGGAAAATTCTCGGAAAATTCTCGGAAAATTCTCGGAAAATTCTCCGAAAATTCTCGGAAAATTCTCGGAAAATTCTCGGAAAATTCTCGGAAAATTCTCGGAAAATTCTCAGAAAATTCTCGGAAATTCTCGGATAATTCTCGGAAAATTCTCAGAAAATTCTCGGAAAATTCTCGGAAAATTCTCAGAAAATTCTCGGAAAATTCTCGGAAAATTCTCCGAAAATTCTCGGAAAATTCTCGGAAAATTCTCGGAAAATTCTCGGAAAATTCTCGGAAAATTCTCGGAAAATTCTCGGAAAATTCTCTGAAAATTCTCTGAAAATTCTCGGAAAATTCTCGGAAAATTCTCGGAAAATTGACGGAAAATTCTCGGAAACTTCTCGGAAAATTCTCGGAAAATTCTCGGAAAATTCTCGGAAAATTCTCGGAAAATTCTCCGAAAATTCTCGGAAAATTCTCGGAAAGTTCTCAGAAAATTCTCGGAAAATTCTCGGAAAATTCTCGGAAAATTCTCCGAAAATTCTCGGAAAATTCTCGGAAAATTCTCGGAAAATTCTCGGAAAATTCTCGGAAAATTCTCGGAAAATTCTCGGAAAATTCTCGGAAAATTCTCTGAAAATTCTCGGAAAATTCTCGGAAAATTCTCGGAAAATTGACGGAAAATTCTCGGAAAATTCTCGGAAAATTCTCGGAAAATTCTCGGAAAATTCTCGGAAAATTCTCGGAAAATTCTCGGAAAATTCTCGGAAAGTTCTCAGAAAATTCTCGGAAAATTCTCGGAAAATTCTCGGAAAATTCTCGGAAAATTCTCGGAAAATTCTCGGAAAATTCTCGGAAAATTCTCGGAAAATTCTCGGAAAATTCTCGGAAAATTCTCGGAAAATTCTCGGAAAATTCTCGGAAAATTCTCGGAAAATTCTCGGAAAATTCTCGGAAAGTTCTCAGAAAATTCTCGGAAAATTCTCGGAAAATTCTCGGAAAATTCTCGGAAAATTCTCGGAAAATCCTCGGAAAATTCTCGGAAAATTCTCGGAAAATTCTCGGAAAATTCTCCGAAAATTCTCCGAAAATTCTCGGAAAATTCTCGGAAAATTCTCGGAAAATTCTCGGAAAATTCTCGGAAAATTCTCAGAAAATTCTCGGAAATTCTCGGATAATTCTCGGAAAATTCTCAGAAAATTCTCGGAAAATTCTCGGAAAATTCTCAGAAAATTCTCGGAAAATTCTCGGAAAATTCTCGGAAAATTCTCGGAAAATTCTCGGAAAATTCTCGGAAAATTCTCGGAAAATTCTCGGAAAATTCTCGGAAAATTCTCGGAAAATTCTCGGAAAATTCCCGGAAAATTCTCGGAAAATTCTCGGAAAATTCTCGGAAAATTCCCGGAAAATTCTCGGAAAATTCTGGGAAAATTCTCGGAAAATTCTCGGAAAATTCTCGGAAAATTCTCGGAAAATTCTCGGAAAATTCTCGGAAAATTCTCGGAAAATTCTCGGAAAAATCTCAGAAAATTCTCAGAAGATTCTCGGAAAATTCTCGGAAAATTCTCGGCAAATTCTCGGAAAATTGACGGAAAATTCTCGGAAAATTCTCGGAAAATTCTCGGAAAATTCTCGGAAAATTCTCGGAAAATTCTCGGAAAATTCTCGGAAAATTCTCGGAAAATTCTCGGAAAATTCTCGGAAAATTCTCGGAAAATTCTCGGAAAATTCTCAGAAAATTCTCGGAAAATTCTCGGAAAATTCTCGGAAAATTCTCGGAAAATTCTCGGAAAATTCTCGGAAAATTCTCGGAAAATTCTCGGAAAATTCTCAGAAAATTCTCGGAAAATTCTCGGAAAATTCTCGGAAAATTCTCGGAAAATTCTCGGAAAATTCTCGGAAAATTCTCGGAAAATTCTCGGAAAATTGACGGAAAATTCTCGGAAAATTCTCGGAAAATTCGGGGAAAATTCTCGGAAAATTCTCGGAAAATTCTCGGCAAATTCTCGGAACATTCTCGGAAAATTCTCGGAAAATTCTCGGAAAATTCTGGGAAAAATCTCGGAAAATTCTCGGAAAATTCTCGGAAAATTCTCAGAAAATTCTCGGAAAATTCTCGGAAAATTCTCGGAAAATTCTCGGAAAATTCTCGGAAAATTCTCGGAAAATTCTCGGAAAATTCTCGGAAAATTCTGAGAAAATTCTCGGAAAATTCTCGGAAAATTCTCAGAAAATTCTCGGAGAATTCTCGGAAAATTCTCGGAAAATTCTCAGAAAATTCTCGGAAATTCTCGGATAATTCTCGGAAAATTCTCGGAAAATTCTCGGAAAATTCTCGGAAAATTCTCAGAAAATTCTCGGAAAATTCTGGGAAAAATCTCGGAAAATTCTCGGAAAATTCTCGGAAAATTCTCGGAAAATTCTCGGAAAAATCTCGGAAAATTCTCGGAAAATTCTCGGAAAATTCTCGGAAAATTCTCGGAAAATTCTCGGAAAATTCTCGGAAAATTCTCGGAAAATTCTCGGAAAATTGACGGAAAATTCTCGGAAAATTCTCGGAAAATTCTCGGAAAATTCTCGGAAAATTCTCGGAAAATTCTCGCAAAATTCTCGGAAAATTCTCGGAAAATTCTCGGAAAATTCTCGGAAAATTCTCGGAAAATTCTCGGAAAGTTCTCGGAAAATTCTCGGAAAATTCTCGGAAAGTTCTCAGAAAATTCTCGGAAAATTCTCGGAAAATTCTCGGAAAATTCTCGGAAAATTCTCGGAAAATTCTCGGAAAATTCTCGGAAAATTCTCGGAAAATTCCGGAAAATTCTCGGAAAATTCTCGGAAAATTGACGGAAAAATCTCGGAAAATTCTCGGAAAATTCTCGGAAAATTCTCAGAAAGTTTTCACAAAATTCTCGGAAAATTCTCGGAAAATTCTCGGAAAATTCTCGGA
Source organism: Eutreptiella sp. 'Long Island Sound 2002' (assembly GCA_964036045.1). NCBI lineage: Eukaryota > Euglenozoa > Euglenophyceae > Eutreptiales > Eutreptiaceae > Eutreptiella > Eutreptiella sp. 'Long Island Sound 2002'. The sequence goes on along the minus strand of CAXIWF010002243.1, from coordinate 19,670 downwards.
AAATTGACGGAAAATTCTCGGAAAATTCTCGGAAAATTCTCGGAAAATTCTCGAAAAATTCTCGGAAAATTCTCGGAAAATTCTCGGAAAATTCTCGGAAAATTCTCGGAAAATTCTCGGAAAATTCTCGGAAAACTCTCGGAAAATTCTCGGAAAATTCTCGGAAAATTCTCGGAAAATTCTCGGAAAATTGACGGAAAATTCTCGGAAAATTCTCGGAAAATTCTCGGAAAATTCTCGGAAAATTCTTGGAAAATTCTCGGAAAATTCTCGGAAAATTCTCAGAAAATTCTCAGAAAATTATCGGCCAATTCTCGGAAAATTCTCGGAAAATTGTAGGAAAATTGACGGAAAATTCTCGGAAAATTCTCGGAAAATTCTCAGAAAATTCTCGGAAAATTCTCGGCAAATTCTCGGAAAATTCTCGCCAAATTCTCGGAAAATTTTCGGAAAATTCTCGGAAAATTCTCGGAAAATTGACGGAAAATTCTCGGAAAATTCTCAGAAAATTCTCGGAAAATTCTCGGAAAATTCTCGGAAAATTCTCGGAAAATTCTCGGAAAATTCTCAGAAAATTCTCGGAAAATTGTCGGAAAATTCTCGGAAAATTCTCGGAAAATTCTCAGAAAATTCTCGGAAAATTCCCGGAAAATTCTCGGAAAATTCTCGGAAAATTCTCGGAAAATTCTCGGAAAATTCTCGGAAAATTCTCGGAAAATTCTCGGAAAATTCTCGGAAAATTCTCAGAAAATTCTCAGAAAATTCTCGGAAAATTCTCGGAAAATTCTCGGAAAATTGACGGAAAACTCTCGGAAAATTCTCGGAAAATTCTCGGAAAATTCGCGGAAAATTCTCGGAAAATTCTCGGAAAATTCTCGGAAAAATCTCAGAAAATTCTCAGAAAATTCTCGGAAAATTCTCGGAAAATTCTCGGAAAATTCTCGGAAAATTGACGGAAAATTCTCGGAAAATTCTCGGAAAATTCTCGGAAAATTCTCGGAAAATTCTTGGAAAATTCTCGGAAAATTCTCGGAAAATTCTCGGAAAATTCTCGGAAAATTCTCGGAAAATTCTCGGAAAATTCTCGGAAAATTCTCGGAAAATTCTCGGAAAATTCTCGGAAAATTCTCGGAAAATTATCGGAAAATTGTCGGAAAATTGACGGAAAATTCTCGGAAACTTCTCGGAAAATTCTCGGAAAATTCTCGGAAAATTCTCGGAAAATTCTCGGAAAATTGTCGGAAAATTCTCGGAAAATTCTCGGAAAATTCTCGGAAAATTCTCGGAAAATTCTCGGAAAATTCTCGGCAAATTCTCGGAAAATTCTCGGAAAATTCTCGGAAAATTCTCGGAAAATTCTGTGAAAAAATCTCGGAAAATTCTCGGAAAATTCTCGGAAAATCCTCAGAAAATTCTCGGAAATTCTCGGAAAATTGACGGAAAAATCTCGGAAAATTCTCCGAAAATTCTCGGAAAATTCTCAGAAAGTTTTCACAAAATTCTCGGAAAATTCTCGGAAAATTCTCGGAAAATTCTCGGAAAATTGACGGAAAATTCTCGGAAAATTCTCGGAAAATTCTCGGAAAATTCTCGAAAAATTCTCGGAAAATTCTCGGAAAATTCTCGGAAAATTCTCGGAAAATTCTCGGAAAATTCTCGGAAAATTCTCGGAAAACTCTCGGAAAATTCTCGGAAAATTCTCGGAAAATTCTCGGAAAATTCTCGGAAAATTGACGGAAAATTCTCGGAAAATTCTCGGAAAATTCTCGGAAAATTCTCGGAAAATTCTTGGAAAATTCTCGGAAAATTCTCGGAAAATTCTCAGAAAATTCTCAGAAAATTATCGGCCAATTCTCGGAAAATTCTCGGAAAATTGTAGGAAAATTGACGGAAAATTCTCGGAAAATTCTCGGAAAATTCTCAGAAAATTCTCGGAAAATTCTCGGCAAATTCTCGGAAAATTCTCGCCAAATTCTCGGAAAATTTTCGGAAAATTCTCGGAAAATTCTCGGAAAATTGACGGAAAATTCTCGGAAAATTCTCAGAAAATTCTCGGAAAATTCTCGGAAAATTCTCGGAAAATTCTCGGAAAATTCTCGGAAAATTCTCGGAAAATTCTCGGAAAATTGTCGGAAAATTCTCGGAAAATTCTCGGAAAATTCTCAGAAAATTCTCGGAAAATTCCCGGAAAATTCTCGGAAAATTCTCGGAAAATTCTCGGAAAATTCTCGGAAAATTCTCGGAAAATTGTCGGAAAATTCTCGGAAAATTCTCGGAAAATTCTCAGAAAATTCTCAGAAAATTCTCGGAAAATTCTCGGAAAATTCTCGGAAAATTGACGGAAAACTCTCGGAAAATTCTCGGAAAATTCTCGGAAAATTCGCGGAAAATTCTCGGAAAATTCTCGGAAAATTCTCGGAAAAATCTCAGAAAATTCTCAGAAAATTCTCGGAAAATTCTCGGAAAATTCTCGGAAAATTCTCGGAAAATTGACGGAAAATTCTCGGAAAATTCTCGGAAAATTCTCGGAAAATTCTCGGAAAATTCTTGGAAAATTCTCGGAAAATTCTCGGAAAATTCTCGGAAAATTCTCGGAAAATTCTCGGAAAATTCTCGGAAAATTCTCGGAAAATTCTCGGAAAATTCTCGGAAAATTCTCGGAAAATTCTCGGAAAATTATCGGAAAATTATCGGAAAATTGTCGGAAAATTGACGGAAAATTCTCGGAAACTTCTCGGAAAATTCTCGGAAAATTCTCGGAAAATTCTCGGAAAATTCTCGGAAAATTGTCGGAAAATTCTCGGAAAATTCTCGGAAAATTCTCGGAAAATTCTCGGAAAATTCTCGGAAAATTCTCGGCAAATTCTCGGAAAATTCTCGGAAAATTCTCGGAAAATTCTCGGAAAATTCTGTGAAAAAATCTCGGAAAATTCTCGGAAAATTCTCGGAAAATTCTCAGAAAATTCTCGGAAATTCTCGGATAATTCTCGGAAAATTCTCAGAAAATTCTCGGAAAATTCTCGGAAAATTCTCAGAAAATTCTCGGAAAATTCTCGGAAAATTCTCCGAAAATTCTCGGAAAATTCTCGGAAAATTCTCGGAAAATTCTCGGAAAATTCTCGGAAAATTCTCGGAAAATTCTCGGAAAATTCTCGGAAAATTCTCGGAAAATTCTCGGAAAATTCTCGGAAAATTCTCGGAAAATTCTCAGAAAATTCTCGGAAAATTCCCGGAAAATTCTCGGAAAATTCTCGGAAAATTCTCGGAAAATTCTCGAAAAATTCTCGGAAAATTCTCGGAAAATTCTCGGAAAATTGACGGAAAATTCTCGGAAAATTCTCGGAAAATTCTCGGAAAATTCTCGGAAAATTCTCGGAAAATTCTCGGCAAATTCTCGGAAAATTCTCGGAAAATTCTCGGAAAATTCTCGGAAAATTCTGGGAAAAATCTCGGAAAATTCTCGGAAAATTCTCGGAAAATTCTCAGAAAATTCTCGGAAAATTCTCGGAAAATTCTCGGAAAATTCTCGGAAAATTCTCGGAAAATTCTCGGAAAATTCTCGGAAAATTCTCGGAAAATTCTCGGAAAATTCTCAGAAAATTCTCGGAAAATTCTCGGAAAATTCTCGGAAAATTCTCGGAAAATTCTCAGAAAATTCTCGGAAAATTCTCGGAAATTTCCCGGAAAATTCTCGGAAAATTCTCGGAAAATTCTCGGAAAATTCTCGGAAAATTCGCGGAAAATTCTCGGAAAATTCTCGGAAAATGCTCGGAAAAATCTCAGAAAATTCTCAGAAAATTCTCGGAAAATTCTCGGAAAATTCTCGGAAAATTCTCGGAAAATTGACGGAAAATTCTCGGAAAATTCTCGGAAAATTCTCGGAAAATTCTCGGAAAATTCTCGGAAAATTCTCGGAAAATTCTCGGAAAATTCTCGGAAAACTTTCAGAAAATTCTCGGAAATTTCCCGGAAAATTCTCGGAAAATTCTCCGAAAATTCTCAGAAAATTCTGGGAAAATTCCCGGAAAATTCTCGGAAAATTCTCAGAAAATATCTTGGAAAATTCTCAGAAAATTCTCGGAAAATTCTCGGAAAATTCTCGGAAAATTCTCGGAAAATTCTCGGAAAATTCTCGGAAAATTCTCAGAAAATTCTCGGAAATTTTCGGATAATTCTCGGAAAATTCTCGGAAAATTCTCGGAAAATTCTCGGAAAATTCTCGGAAAATTCTCAGAAAATTCTCAGAAAATTCTCGGAAAATTCTCGGAAAATTCTCGGAAAATTGACGGAAAACTCTCGGAAAATTCTCGGAAAATTCTCGGAAAATTCTCGGAAAATTGTCGGAAAATTCTCGGAAAATTCTCGGAAAAATCTCAGAAAATTCTCAGAAAATTCTCGGAAAATTCTCGGAAAATTCTCGGAAAATTCTCGGAAAATTGACGGAAAATTCTCGGAAAATTCTCGGAAAATTCTCGGAAAATTCTCGGAAAATTCTCGGAAAATTCTCGGAAAATTCTCGGAAAATTCTCGGAAAATTCTCGGAAAATTCTCGGAAAATTCTCAGAAAATTCTCAGAAAATTCTCGGAAAATTCTCGGAAAATTCTCGGAAAATTCTCGGAAAATTATCGGAAAATTGTCGGAAAATTGACGGAAAATTCTCGGAAAATTCTCAGAAAATTCTCGGAAAATTCTCGGAAAATTCTCGGAAAATTCTCGGAAAATTCTCGGAAAATTCTCGGAAAATTCTCGGAAAATTCTCGGAAAATTCTCGGAAAATTCTCAGAAAATTCTCGGAAAATTCTCGGAAAATTCTCGGAAAATTCTCGGAAAATTCTCAGAAAATTCTCGGAAAATTCTCGGAAATTTCCCGGAAAATTCTCGGAAAATTCTCGGAAAATTCTCAGAAAATTCTCGGAAAATTCCCGGAAAATTCTCGGAAAATTCTCAGAAAATATCTTGGAAAATTGTCAGAAAATTCTCGGAAAATTCTCTGAAATTCTCGGATAATTCTCGGAAAATTCTCAGAAAATTCTCGGAAAATTCTCGGAAAATTCTCAGAAAATTCTCGGAAAATTCTCGGAAAATTCTCGGAAAATTCTCGGAAAATTCTCGGAAAATTCTCGGAAAACTTTCAGAAAATTCTCGGAAATTTCCCGGAAAATTCTCGGAAAATTCTCGGAAACTTCTCAGAAAATTCTCGGAAAATTCCCGGAAAATTCTCGGAAAATTCTCAGAAAATATCTTGGAAAATTCTCAGAAAATTCTCGGAAAATTCTCGGAAAATTCTCGGAAAATTCTCGGAAAATTCTCGGAAAATTCTCGGAAAATTTTCAGAAAATTCTCGGAAATTTTCGGATAATTCTCGGAAAATTCTCGGAAAATTCTCGGAAAATTCTCGGAAAATTCTCGGAAAATTCTCAGAAAATTCTCAGAAAATTCTCGGAAAATTCTCGGAAAATTCTCGGAAAATTGACGGAAAACTCTCGGAAAATTCTCGGAAAATTCTCGGAAAATTCTCGGAAAATTCTCGGAAAATTCTCGGAAAATTCTCGGAAAAATCTCAGAAAATTCTCAGAAAATTCTCGGAAAATTCTCGGAAAATTCTCGGAAAATTCTCGGAAAATTGACGGAAAATTCTCGGAAAAGTCTCGGAAAATTCTCGGAAAATTCTCGGAAAATTCTCGGAAAATTCTCGGAAAATTCTCGGAAAATTCTCGGAAAATTCTCGGAAAATTCTCGGAAAATTCTCGGAAAATTCTCAGAAAATTCTCGGAAAATTCTCGGAAAATTCTCGGAAAATTCTCGGAAAATTATCGGAAAATTGTCGGAAAATTGACGGAAAATTCTCGGAAACTTCTCGGAAAATTCTCGGAAAATTCTCGGAAAATTCTCGGAAAATTCTCGGAAAATTGTCGGAAAATTCTCGGAAAATTCTCGGAAAATTCTCGGAAAATTCTCGGAAAATTCTCGGAAAATTCTCGGCAAATTCTCGGAAAATTCTCGGAAAATTCTCGGAAAATTCTCGGAAAATTCTGTGAAAAAATCTCGGAAAATTCTCGGAAAATTCTCGGAAAATTCTCAGAAAATTCTCGGAAATTCTCGGATAATTCTCGGAAAATTCTCAGAAAATTCTCGGAAAATTCTCGGAAAATTCTCAGAAAATTCTCGGAAAATTCTCGGAAAATTCTCCGAAAATTCTCGGAAAATTCTCGGAAAATTCTCGGAAAATTCTCGGAAAATTCCCGGAAAATTCTCGGAAAATTCTCGGAAAATTCTCGGAAAATTCTCGGAAAATTCTCGGAAAATTCTCTGAAAATTCTCGGAAAATTCTCGGAAAATTCTCGGAAAATTCTCAGAAAATTCTCGGAAAATTCCCGGAAAATTCTCGGAAAATTCTCGGAAAATTCTCGGAAAATTCTCGGAAAATTCTCGGAAAATTCTCGGAAAATTCTCGGAAAATTGACGGAAAATTCTCGGAAAATTCTCGGAAAATTCTCGGAAAATTCTCGGAAAATTCTCGGAAAATTCTCGGCAAATTCTCGGAAAATTCTCGGAAAATTCTCGGAAAATTCTCGGAAAATTCTGGGAAAAATCTCGGAAAATTCTCGGAAAATTCTCGGAAAATTCTCAGAAAATTCTCGGAAAATTCTCGGAAAATTCTCGGAAAATTCTCGGAAAATTCTCGGAAAATTCTCGGAAAATTCTCGGAAAATTCTCGGAAAACTCTCGGAAAATTCTCAGAAAATTCTCGGAAAATTCTCGGAAAATTCTCGGAAAATTCTCGGAAAATTCTCAGAAAATTCTCGGAAAATTCTCAGAAAATTCTCGGAAATTCTCGGTTAATTCTCGGAAAATTCTCAGAAAATTCTCGGAAAATTCTCGGAAAATTCTCAGAAAATTCTCGGAAAATTCTCGGAAAATTCTCGGAAAATTCTCGGAAAATTCTCGGAAAATTCTCGGAAAATTCTCAGAAAATTCTCGGAAATTTCCCGGAAAATTCTCGGAAAATTCTCGGAAAATTCTCAGAAAATTCTCGGAAAATTCCCGGAGAATTCTCGGAAAATTCTCAGAAAATATCTTGGAAAATTCTCAGAAAATTCTCGGAAAATTCTCAGAAAATTCTCGGAAATTTCCCGGAAAATTCTCGGAAAATTCTCGGAAAATTCTCAGAAAATTCTCGGAAAATTCTCGGAAAATTCTCGGAAAATTCTCGGAAAATTCTCGGAAAATTCTCAGAAAATTCTCGGAAAATTCTCGGAAAATTCTCGGAAAATTCTCGGAAAATTCTCGGAAAATTCTCAGAAAATTCTCGGAAAATTCTCGGAAAATTCTCGGAAAATTCTCGGAAAATTCTCGGAAAATTCTCGGAAAATTCTCAGAAAATTCTCGGAAATTTCCCGGAAAATTCTCGGAAAATTCTCGGAAAATTCTCAGAAAATTGTCGGAAAATTCCCGGAGAATTCTCGGAAAATTCTCAGAAAATATCTTGGAAAATTCTCAGAAAATTCTCGGAAAATTCTCAGAAAATTCTCGGAAATTTCCCGGAAAATTCTCGGAAAATTCTCGGAAAATTCTCAGAAAATTCTCGGAAAATTCTCGGAAAATTCTCGGAAAATTCTCGGAAAATTCTCGGAAAATTCTCAGAAAATTCTCGGAAAATTCTCAGAAAATTCTCGGAAATTCTCGGTTAATTCTCGGAAAATTCTCAGAAAATTCTCGGAAAATTCTCGGAAAATTCTCGGAAAATTCCCAGAAAATTCTCGGAAAATTCTCGGAAAATTCTCGGAAAATTCTCGGAAAATTCTCGGAAAATTCTCGGAAAATTCTCGGAAAATTCTCGGAAAATTCTCGGAAAATTCTCGGAAAATTCTCGGAAAATTCTCGGAAAATTCTCGGAAAATTCTCGGAAAATTCTCAGAAAATTCTCGGAAATTCTCGGATAATCCTCGGAAAATTCTCCGAAAATTCTCGGAAAATTCTCGGAAAATTCCCGGAAAATTCTCGGAAAATTCTCGGAAAATTCTCGGAAAATTCTCGGAAAATTCTCGGAAAATTCTCGGAAAATTCTCGGAAAATTCTCGGAAAATTCTCGGAAAATTCTCGGAAAATTCTCAGAAAATTCTCAGAAAATTCTCGGAAAATTCTCGGAAAATTCTCGGAAAATTGACGGAAAACTCTCGGAAAATTCTCGGAAAATTCTCGGAAAATTCTCGGAAAATTCTCGGAAAATTCTCGGAAAATTCTCGGAAAATTCTCGGAAAATTCTCAGAAAATTCTCGGAAAATTCTCGGAAAATTCTCGGAAAATTCTCGGAAAATTCTCGGAAAATTCTCGGAAAATTCTCAGAAAATTCTCAGAAAATTCCCGGAAAATTCTCGGAAAATTCTCGGAAAATTCTCGGAAAATTGACGGAAAATTCTCGGAAAATTCTCGGAAAATTCTCGGAAAATTCTCGGAAAATTCTCGGAAAGTTCTCGGAAAATTCTCGGAAAATTCTCGGAAAGTTCTCGGAAAATTCTCGGAAAATTCTCGGAAAATTCTCGGAAAATTCTCGGAAAATTCTCCGAAAATTCTCGGAAAAATCTCGGAAAATTCTCGGAAAATTCTCAGAAAATTCTCGGAAAATTCTCGGAAAATTCTCGGAAAATTCTCGGAAAATTGTCGGAAAATTCTCGGAAAATTCTCGGAAAATTCTCGGAAAATTCTCGGAAAATTCTCAGAAAATTCTCGGAAAATTCTCGGAAAATTCTCGGAAAATTCTCGGAAAATTGACGGAAAATTCTCGGAAACTTCTCGGAAAATTCTCGGAAAATTCTCGGAAAATTCTCGGAAAATTCTCGGAAAATTGTCGGAAAATTCTCGGAAAATTCTCGGAAAATTCTCGGAAAATTTCTGGAAAATTCTCGGAAAATTCTCGGAAAATTCTCGGAAAATTCTCGGAAAATTCTCGGAAAATTCTCGGAAAATTCTCGGAAAATTCTCAGAAAATTCTCAGAAAATTCTCCGAAAATTCTCGGAAAATTCTCGGAAAATTCTCGGAAAATTCTCGGAAAATTCGCGGAAAATTCTGGGAAAATTCTCGGAAAATTCTCGGAAAATTCTCGGAAAATTCTCGGAAAATTGTCGGAAAATTCTCGGAAAATTCTCGGAAAATTCTCAGAAAATTCTCAGAAAATTCCCGGAAAATTCTCGGAAAATTCTCGGAAATTCTCGGAAAATTCTCGGAAAATTCTCGGAAAATTCTCGGAAAATTCTCGGAAAATTCTCGGAAAATTCTCGGAAAATTCTCGGAAAAATCTCGGAAAATTGTCGGAAAATTCTCGGAAAATTCTCGGAAAATTCTCGGAAAATTGACGGAAAATTCTCGGAAACTTCTCGGAAAATTCTCGGAAAATTCTCGGAAAATTCTCGGAAAATTCTCGGAAAATTCTCGGAAAATTCTCGGAAAATTCTCGGAAAATTCTCGGAAAATTCTCGGAAAATTCTCGGAAAGTTCTCAGAAAATTCTCGGAAAATTCTCGGAAAATTCTCGGAAAATTCTCGGAAAATTCTCGGAAAATTCTCGGAAAATTCTCGGAAAATTCTCGGAAAATTCTCGGAAAATTCTCGGAAAGTTCTCGGAAAATTCTCGGAAAATTCTCGGAAAATTCTCGGAAAATTCTCGGAAAAATCTCGGAAAATTCTCGGAAAATTCTCGGAAAATTCTCGGAAAATTCTCGGAAAATTGACGGAAAATTCTCGGAAACTTCTCGGAAAATTGACGGAAAATTCTCGGAAAATTCTCGGAAAATTCTCGGAAAATTCTCGGAAAATTCTCGGAAAATTCTCGGAAAATTCTCGGAAAATTCTCGGAAAATTCTCGGAAAATTCTCGGAAAGTTCTCAGAAAATTCTCGGAAAATTCTCGGAAAATTCTCGGAAAATTCTCGGAAAATTCTCGGAAAATTCTCGGAAAATTCTCGGAAAATTCTCGGAAAATTCTCGGAAAAATCTCGGAAAATTCTCAGAAAATTCTCGGAAAATTCTCGGAAAATTCTCGGAAAATTCTCGGAAAATTCTCGGAAAAATCTCGGAAAATTCTCGGAAAATTCTCGGAAAATTCTCGGAAAATTCTCGGAAAATTGACGGAAAATTCTCGGAAACTTCTCGGAAAATTCTCGGAAAATTCTCGGAAAATTCTCGGAAAATTCTCGGAAAATTCTCGGAAAATTCTCGGAAAATTCTCGGAAAATTCTCGGAAAATTCTCGGGAAAATTCTCGGAAAGTTCTCAGAAAATTCTCGGAAAATTCTCGGAAAATTCTCGGAAAATTCTCGGAAAATTCTCGGAAAATTCTCGGAAAATTCTCGGAAAATTCTCGGAAAATTCTCGGAAAATTCCCGGAAAATTCTCGGAAAATTCTCGGAAAATTCTCGGAAAATTCTTGGAAAATTCTCGGAAAATTCTCGGAAAATTCTCGGAAAATTCTCGGAAAATTCTCGGAAAATTCTCGGAAAATTCTCAGAAAATTCTCAGAAAATTCTCGGAAAATTCTCGGAAAATTCTTGGAAAATTCTCGGAAAATTCTCGGAAAATTCTCTGAAAATTCTCGGAAATTCCCGGAAATTCTCGGAAAATTCTCGGAAAATTCTCGGAAAATTCTCGGAAAATTCTCGGAAAATTCTCGGAAAATTCTCGGAAAATTCTCGGAAAATTCTCGGAAAATTCTCGGAAAATTCTCGGAAAATTCTCGGAAAATTCTCGGAAAATTGACGGAAAATTCTCGGAAAATTTCTCGGAAAATTCTCGGAAAATTCTCGGAAAATTCTCGGAAAATTCTCGGAAAATTCTCGGAAAATTCTCAGAAAATTCTCGGAAAATTCTCGGAAAATTCTCGGAAAATTCTCGGAAAATTCTCGGAAAATTCTCGGAAAATTCTCGGAAAATTCTCGGAAAATTCTCAGAAAATTCTCGGAAAATTCTCGGAAAATTCTCGGAAAATTCGCGGAAAATTCTGGGAAAATTCTCGGAAAATTCTCGGAAAATTCTCGGAAAATTCTCGGAAAATTGTCGGAAAATTCTCGGAAAATTCTCGGAAAATTCTCAGAAAATTCTCAGAAAATTCCCGGAAAATTCTCGGAAAATTCTCGGAAATTCTCGGAAAATTCTCGGAAAATTGTCGGAAAATTCTCGGAAAATTCTCGGAAAATTCTCGGAAAATTCTCGGAAAATTCTCGGAAAAATCTCGGAAAATTCTCGGAAAATTCTCGGAAAATTCTCGGAAAATTCTCGGAAAATTGACGGAAAATTCTCGGAAACTTCTCGGAAAATTCTCGGAAAATTCTCGGAAAATTCTCGGAAAATTCTCGGAAAATTCTCGGAAAATTCTCGGAAAATTCTCGGAAAATTCTCGGAAAATTCTCGGAAAATTCTCGGAAAGTTCTCAGAAAATTCTCGGAAAATTCTCGGAAAATTCTCGGAAAATTCTCGGAAAATTCTCGGAAAATTCTCGGAAAATTCTCGGAAAATTCTCGGAAAATTCTCGGAAAATTCTCGGAAAGTTCTCGGAAAATTCTCGGAAAATTCTCGGAAAATTCTCGGAAAATTCTCGGAAAAATCTCGGAAAATTCTCGGAAAATTCTCGGAAAATTCTCGGAAAATTCTCGGAAAATTGACGGAAAATTCTCGGAAACTTCTCGGAAAATTGACGGAAAATTCTCGGAAACTTCTCGGAAAATTCTCGGAAAATTCTCGGAAAATTCTCGGAAAATTCTCGGAAAATTCTCGGAAAATTCTCGGAAAATTCTCGGAAAATTCTCGGAAAATTCTCGGAAAGTTCTCAGAAAATTCTCGGAAAATTCTCGGAAAATTCTCGGAAAATTCTCGGAAAATTCTCGGAAAATTCTCGGAAAATTCTCGGAAAATTCTCGGAAAATTCTCGGAAAAATCTCGGAAAATTCTCAGAAAATTCTCGGAAAATTCTCGGAAAATTCTCGGAAAATTCTCGGAAAATTCTCGGAAAAATCTCGGAAAATTCTCGGAAAATTCTCGGAAAATTCTCGGAAAATTCTCGGAAAATTGACGGAAAATTCTCGGAAACTTCTCGGAAAATTCTCGGAAAATTCTCGGAAAATTCTCGGAAAATTCTCGGAAAATTCTCGGAAAATTCTCGGAAAATTCTCGGAAAATTCTCGGAAAATTCTCGGAAAATTCTCGGAAAGTTCTCAGAAAATTCTCGGAAAATTCTCGGAAAATTCTCGGAAAATTCTCGGAAAATTCTCGGAAAATTCTCGGAAAATTCTCGGAAAATTCTCGGAAAATTCTCGGAAAATTCCCGGAAAATTCTCGGAAAATTCTCGGAAAATTCTCGGAAAATTCTTGGAAAATTCTCGGAAAATTCTCGGAAAATTCTCGGAAAATTCTCGGAAAATTCTCGGAAAATTCTCGGAAAATTCTCAGAAAATTCTCAGAAAATTCTCGGAAAATTCTCGGAAAATTCTTGGAAAATTCTCGGAAAATTCTCGGAAAATTCTCTGAAAATTCTCGGAGAATTCCCGGAAAATTCTCGGAAAATTCTCGGAAAATTCTCGGAAAATTCTCGGAAAATTCTCGGAAAATTCTCGGAAAATTCTCGGAAAATTCTCGGAAAATTCTCGGAAAATTCTCGGAAAATTCTCGGAAAATTCTCGGAAAATTCTCGGAAAATTGACGGAAAATTCTCGGAAAAATCTCGGAAAATTCTCGGAAAATTCTCGGAAAATTCTCGGAAAATTCTCGGAAAATTCTCGGAAAATTCTCAGAAAATTCTCGGAAAATTCTCGGAAAATTCTCGGAAAATTCTCGGAAAATTCTCGGAAAATTCTCGGAAAATTCTCGGAAAATTCTCGGAAAATTCTCGGAAAATTCTCGGAAAGTTCTCGGAAAATTCTCGGAAAATTCTCGGAAAATTCTCGGAAAATTCTCGGCAAAATCTCGGAAAATTCTCGGAAAATTCTCGGAAAATTCTCGGAAAATTCTCGGAAAATTGACGGAAAATTATCGGAAACTTCTCGGAAAATTGACGGAAAATTCTCGGAAACTTCTCGGAAAATTCTCGGAAAATTCTCGGAAAATTCTCGGAAAATTCTCGGAAAATTCTCGGAAAATTCTCGGAAAATTCTCGGAAAATTCTCGGAAAATTCTCGGAAAGTTCTCAGAAAATTCTCGGAAAATTCTCGGAAAATTCTCGGAAAATTCTCGGAAAATTCTCGGAAAATTCTCGGAAAATTCTCGGAAAATTCTCGGAAAATTCTCGGAAAAATCTCGGAAAATTCTCAGAAAATTCTCGGAAAATTCTCGGAAAATTCTCGGAAAATTCTCGGAAAATTCTCGGAAAAATCTCGGAAAATTCTCGGAAAATTCTCGGAGAATTCTCGGAAAATTCTCGGAAAATTGACGGAAAATTCTCGGAAACTTCTCGGAAAATTCTCGGAAAATTCTCGGAAAATTCTCGGAAAATTCTCGGAAAATTCTCGGAAAATTCTCGGAAAATTCTCGGAAAATTCTCGGAAAATTCTCGGAAAATTCTCGGAAAGTTCTCAGAAAATTCTCGGAAAATTCTCGGAAAATTCTCGGAAAATTCTCGGAAAATTCTCGGAAAATTCTCGGAAAATTCTCGGAAAATTCTCGGAAAATTCTCGGAAAATTCCCGGAAAATTCTCGGAAAATTCTCGGAAAATTCTCGGAAAATTCTTGGAAAATTCTCGGAAAATTCTCGGAAAATTCTCGGAAAATTCTCGGAAAATTCTCGGAAAATTCTCGGAAAATTCTCAGAAAATTCTCAGAAAATTCTCGGAAAATTCTCGGAAAATTCTTGGAAAATTCTCGGAAAATTCTCGGAAAATTCTCTGAAAATTCTCGGAAAATTCCCGGAAAATTCTCGGAAAATTCTCGGAAAATTCTCGGAAAATTCTCGGAAAATTCTCGGAAATTCTCGGAAAATTCTCGGAAAATTCTCGGAAATTCTCGGAAAATTCTCGGAAAATTCTCGGAAAATTCTCGGAAAATTCTCGGAAAATTGACGGAAAATTCTCGGAAATTCTCGGAAAATTCTCGGAAAATTCTCGGAAAATTCTCGGAAAATTCTCTCGGAAAATTCTCGGAAAATTCTCGGAAAATTCTCAGAAAATTCTCGGAAAATTCTCGGAAAATTCTCGGAAAATTCTCGGAAAATTCTCGGAAAATTCTCGGAAAATTCTCGGAAAATTCTCGGAAAATTCTCGGAAAATTCTCGGAAAATTCTCCGAAAATTCTCGGAAAATTCTCGGAAAATTCTCGGAAAATTCTCGGAAAATGTTCGGAAAATTCTCGGAAAATTCTCGGAAAATTCTCAGAAAATTCTCAGAAAATTCTCGGAAAATTCTCGGAAAATTCTCGGAAAATTCTCGGAAAATTCTCAGAAAATTCTCGGAAAATTCTCGGAAAATTCTCGGAAAATTCTCGGAAATTCTCAGAAAATTCTCGGAAAATTCTCAGAAAATTCTCGGAAATTCTCGGTTAATTCTCCGAAAATTCTCAGAAAATTCTCGGAAAATTCTCGGAAAATTCTCAGAAAATTCTCGGAAAATTCTCGGAAAATTCTCGGAAAATTCTCGGAAAATTCTCGGAAAATTCTCGGAAAATTCTCAGAAATTCTCGGAAATTTCCCGGAAAATTCTCGGAAAATTCTCGGAAAATTCTCAGAAAATTCTCGGAAAATTCCCGGAAAATTCTCGGAAAATACTCAGAAAATATCTTGGAAAATTCTCAGAAAATTCTCGGAAAATTCTCGGAAAATTCTCGGAAAATTCTCGGAAAATTCTCGGGAAAATTCTCGGAAAATTCTCAGAAAATTCTCGGAAATTCTCGGATAATCCTCGGAAAATTCTCAGAAAATTCTCGGAAAATTCTCGGAAAATTCTCAGAAAATTCTCGGAAAATTCTCGGAAAATTCTCGGAAAATTCTCGGAAAATTCTCGGAAAATTCTCGGAAAATTCTCAGAAAATTCTCGGAAATTTCCCGGAAAATTCTCGGAAAATTCTCGGAAAATTCTCAGAAAATTCTCCGAAAATTCCCGGAAAATTCTCGGAAAATTCTCGGAAAATTCTCGAAAAATTCTCGGAAAATTCTCGGAAAATTCTCGGAAAATTCTCAGAAAATTCTCGGAAAATTCCCCGAAAATTCTCGGAAAATTCTCGGAAACTTCTCGGAAAATTCTCAGAAATTCCCGAAAATTCTCGGAAAATTCTCAGAAAATTCTCGGAAAATTTTCGGAAAATTCTCGGAAATTCTCGGAAAATTCTCGGAAATTCTCGGAAAATTCTCGGAAAATTCTCGGAAAATTCTCGGAAAATTCTCAGAAAAATTCTCAGAAAATTCTCGGAAATTCTCGGAAAATTCTCGGAAAATTGACGGAAAACTCTCGGAAAATTCTCGGAAAATTCTCGGAAAATTCTCGGAAAATTCTCGGAAAATTCTCGGAAAATTCTCGGAAAATTCTCGGAAAATTCTCGGAAAATTCTCGGAAAATTCTCGGAAAGTTCTCGGAAAATTCTCGGAAAATTCTCGGAAAATTCTCGGAAAATTCTCGGAAAATTCTCGGAAAATTCTCGGAAAAATCTCGGAAAATTCTCGGAAAATTCTCAGAAAATTCTCGGAAAATTCTCGGAAAATTCTCGGAAAATTGACGGAAAATTCTCGGAAAATTCTCGGAAAATTCTCGGAAAATTCTCGGAAAATTCTCGGAAAGTTCTCGGAAAATTCTCGGAAAATTCTCGGAAAATTCTCGGAAAATTCTCGGAAAATTCTCCGAAAATTCTCGGAAAAATCTCGGAAAATTCTCGGAAAATTCTCAGAAAATTCTCGGAAAATTCTCGGAAAATTCTCGGAAAATTCTCGGAAAATTGTCGGAAAATTCTCGGAAAATTCTCGGAAAATTCTCGGAAAATTCTCGGAGAATTCTCAGAAAATTCTCGGAAAATTCTCGGAAAATTCTCGGAAAAATTCTCGGAAAATTGACGGAAAATTCTCGGAAACTTCTCGGAAAATTCTCGGAAAATTCTCGGAAAATTCTCGGAAAATTCTCGGAAAATTGTCGGAAAATTCTCGGAAAATTCTCGGAAAATTCTCGGAAAATTTCTGGAAAATTCTCGGAAAATTCTCGGAAAATTCTCGGAAAATTCTCGGAAAATTCTCGGAAAATTCTCGGAAAATTCTCGGAAAATTCTCAGAAAATTCTCAGAAAATTCTCGGAAAATTCTCGGAAAATTCTCGGAAAATTCTCGGAAAATTCTCAGAAAATTCTCGGAAAATTCTCGGAAAATTCTCGGAAAATTCTCGGAAAATTCTCGGAAAATTCTCGGAAAATTGTCAGAAAATTCCCGGAAAATTCTCGGAAAATTCTCAGAAAATTCTCGGAAATTCTCGGAAAAATTCTCGGAAAATTCTTGGAAAATTCTCGGAAAGTTCTCAGAAAATTCTCGGAAAATTCTCGGAAAATTCTCGGAAAATTCTCGGAAAATTCTCGGAAAATTCTCGGAAAATTCTCGGAAAATTCTCGGAAAATTCTCGGAAAATTCTCGGAAAATTCTCGGAAAATTGACGGAAAATTCTCGGAAACTTCTCGGAAAATTCTCGGAAAATTCTCGGAAAATTCCCGGAAAATTCTCGGAAAATTCTCGGAAAATTCTCGGAAAATTCTCGGAAAATTCTCGGAAAATTCTCGGAAAATTCTCGGAAAAGTTCTCAGAAAATTCTCGGAAAATTCTCGGAAAATTCTCGGAAAATTCTCGGAAAATTCTCGGAAAATTCTCGGAAAATTCTCGGAAAGTTCTCGGAAAATTCTCGGAAACTTCTCGGAAAATTCTCGGAAAATTCTCGGAAAATTCTCGGAAAATTCTCGGAAAATTCTCGGAAAATTCTCGGAAAATTCTCGGAAAATTCTCGGAAAATTCTCGGAAAATTCTCGGAAAGTTCTCAGAAAATTCTCGGAAAATTCTCGGAAAATTCTCGGAAAATTCTCGGAAAATTCTCGGAAAATTCTCGGAAAATTCTCGGAAAATTCTCGGAAATTCTCGGAAAATTCTCGGAAATTCTCGGAAAATTCTCGGAAAAATCTCGGAAAATTCTCGGAAAATTCTCGGAAAATTCTCGGAAAATTCTCGGAAAATTCTCGGAAAAGTTCTCAGAAAATTCTCGGAAAATTCTCGGAAAATTCTCGGAAAATTCTCGGAAAATTCTCGGAAAATTCTCGGAAAATTCTCGGAAAATTCTCGGAAAATTCTCGGAAAATTCCCGGAAAATTCTCGGAAAATTCTCGGAAAATTCTCGGAAAATTCTTGGAAAATTCTCGGAAAATTCTCGGAAAATTCTCGGAAAATTCTCGGAAAATTCTCGGAAAATTCTCGGAAAATTCTCAGAAAATTCTCAGAAAATTCTCGGAAAATTCTCGGAAAATTCTCGGAAAATTCTCGGAAAATTCTCGGAAAATTCTCTGAAAATTCTCGGAAAATTCCCGGAAAATTCTCGGAAAATTCTCGGAAAATTCTCGGAAAATTCTCGGAAATTCTCGGAAAATTCTCGGAAAATTCTCGGAAAATTCTCGGAAATTCTCGGAAAATTTCTCGGAAAATTCTCGGAAAATTCTCGGAAAATTCTCGGAAAATTGTCGGAAAATTCTCGGAAAATTCTCGGAAAATTCTCGGATTTTCCGAAAATTCTCGGAAAATTCTCGGAAAATTCTCGGAAAATTCTCGGAAAATTCTCGGAAAAATTCTCGGAAAATTCTCGGAAAATTCTCGGATTTCCTCAAATTCTCGGGAAAATTCTCGGAAAATTCTCGGAAAATTCTCGGAAAATTCTCGGAAAATTCTCGGAAAATTCTCCGAAAATTCTCGGAAAATTCTCGGAAAATTCTCGGAAAATTCTCGGAAAATGTTCGGAAAATTCTCGGAAAATTCTCGGAAAATTCTCAGAAAATTCTCAGAAAATTCTCGGAAAATTCTCGGAAAATTCTCGGAAAATTCTCGGAAAATTCTCGGAAAATTCTCGGAAAATTCTCGGAAAATTCTCAGAAAATTCTCGGAAAATTCTCGGAAAATTCTCGGAAAATTCTCGGAAAATTGACGGAAAATTCTCGGAAACTTCTCGGAAAATTCTCGGAAAATTCTCGGAAAATTCTCGGAAAATTCTCGGAAAATTCTCGGAAAATTCTCGGAAAATTCTCGGAAAATTCTCGGAAAGTTCTCGGAAAATTCTCGGAAAATTCTCGGAAAATTCTCGGGAAAATTCTCGGAAAATTCTCGGAAAAATCTCGGAAAATTCTCGGAAAATTTTCGGAAAATTCTCGGAAAATTCTCGGAAAATTGACGGAAAATTCTCGGAAACTTCTCGGAAAATTGACGGAAAATTCTCGGAAACTTCTCGGAAAATTCTCGGAAAATTCTCGGAAAATTCTCGGAAAATTCTCGGAAAATTCTCGGAAAATTCCCGGAAAATTCTCGGAAAATTCTCGGAAAATTCTCGGAAAATTCTCGGAAAATTCTCGGAAATTCTCGGAAAATCTCGGAAAAGTTCTCAGAAAATCTGGAAATTCTCGGAAAATTCTCGGAAAATTCTCGGAAAATTCTCGGAAAATTCTCGGAAAATTCTCGGAAATTCTCGGAAAAATTCTCGGAAAATTCTCGGAAAGTTCTCGGAAAATTCTCGGAAAACTTCTCGGAAAATTCTCGGAAAATTCTCGGAAATTCTCGGAAAATTCTCGGAAAATTCTCGGAAAAATTCTCGGAAAATTCTCGGAAAATTCTCGGAAAATTCTCGGAAAATTCTCGGAAAAGTTCTCAGAAAATTCTCGGAAAATTCTCGGAAAATTCTCGGAAAATTCTCGGAAAATTCTCGGAAAATTCTCGGAAAATTCTCGGAAAAATTCTCGGAAAATTCTCGGAAAATTCTCGGAAAATTCTCGGAAAATTCTCGGAAAAATCTCGGAAAATTCTCGGAAAATTCTCGGAAAATTCTCGGGAAATTCTCGGAAAATTCTCGGAAAGTTCTCAGAAAATTCTCGGAAAATTCTCGGAAAATTCTCGGAAAATTCTCGGAAAATTCTCGGAAAATTCTCGGAAAATTCTCGGAAAATTCTCGGAAAATTCTCGGAAAATTCCCGGAAAATTCTCGGAAAATTCTCGGAAATTCTCGGAAAATTCTTGGAAAATTCTCGGAAATTCTCGGAAAATTCTCGGAAAATTCTCGGAAAATTCTCGGAAAATTCTCGGAAAATTCTCGGAAAATTCTCGGAAAATTCTCGGAAAGTTTCTCGGAAAATTTCTCGGAAACTTCTCGGAAAATTCTCGGAAAATTCTCGGAAAATTCTCGGAAAATTCTCGGAAAATTCTCGGAAAATTCTCGGAAAATTCTCGGAAAATTCTCGGAAAATTCTCGGAAAATTCTCGGAAAATTCTCAAGTTCTCAAAGAAAATTCTCGGAAAATTCTCGGAAAATTCTCGGAAAATTCTCGGAAAATTCTCGAAATTCTCGGAAAATTCTCGGAAAATTCTCGGAAAATTCTCGGAAAAATTCTCGGAAAATTCTCGGAAAATTCTCGGAAAAATCTCGGAAAAACTCTCGGAAAATTCTCGGAAAATTCTCGGAAAAATTCTCGGAAAAAATTCTCGGAAAGT
>CAXIWF010002242.1:0-11575 GCA_964036045.1 Eutreptiella sp. 'Long Island Sound 2002' | reverse complement strand
CTCCCGTAAATGGGGGGGGGGGGGGCATTGGAGGAAAAGGGGGGGGGATGGAGAAAAAAAGGGAAAACTGGGGGTAAATGGGGGGGAAATGGAGGAAAAGGGGGGGAGGGATGGAGAAAAACGGGGGGAATGGGGGGGAATTGTGAAAACTGGGGGGAAATGGAGAAAAGTGGGGGGAAATGGGGAATTAGCGGGCGTAGCACACGGGGCTGTGGGTCGTGGAGGGTTGTGGCGGGATGTTGTTGAAGAAAATAGGAGAAAAACAGGACAAAAATGGGAGAAAAATGGAACGAGATACCCCTTTTTCACAGTCCCATTTTCCCCTTTGTTCCGGAGATCGAAGATCTTCCCCACAGTTCCCTTTGTAAAAGCCCAGCCCACCGCACTCACCGACGGGAAAACGGGAACTTTTGCCACTCGCCGACACCCACCGCCGCGGCGGCCGGCACAGAGGCGTGCACCTTCGACAGGAACTCCTCGTAGAGGTTCCGCTTCTTTGCGAAGATGCCGGAGACGAGGTGGCGGTACGTGTGCCGGTCCAGGGCCCAGGCGGTGACCTTCGTGTGGGCCACGATGGTGCAGGCCGCCGGCTGCGCGTACATCAGCTCGATCTCGCCGATGGTGTCGTTGGGCCGGACGGTCTGCACGTCCGCGTCCCCCTTCGTCACGCTGCAGAAGCCCTCCGTGAGGACGTAGAAGCGGCTGGTGGCCGTGCTCTCGGCGCCCTCGTGCTGGAGCACGTCCCCCGTGTTGAACGTCACCTGGACGAGGGTGCGGTAAGATAAGGAGGAGGTGGTTGGACGGGCGGTTGGAGGAGGTTGCCAAATCAGTTGGGGGCGGTTACTGTCGGTTACAGCTGCCGGGGATGCAGCAAGATAAAGTACGGGGCCTTTTGGGCTTTCGGGCGATTCTCTCCATGCCCGAAGAGAGCCTTATGCCGGGGTGCATTGGAAGGGAAGGGACCTCAGAGGCGGCCCCGGAAGCGGTTGGAGGAGGTTGCCGACGGGGTCGGGGGCGGTTACTGTCGGTTATCAATGTCATTGAGGCTGGCACTTGGCGTTAGGGAGACGGTGGCTGGGCATAGGCTGGGCGCCCTGGAGGGGGGGGGGGAGGGGGGTACGTCCCTCCCTTTCAATGCATTGCTGGCCTTATGGGCTCACGGGTTGCCTCTTGTGGGAGGGCCGGGCGAGGCGCCCCACACCTCCTGGGCCCCGGGCGGGCCGGGGCGCACGTCCTCTGTGCTGATGCGCTGAAGTGCGCTCGTTTGGGCTGCGTCACCAGCTGTGCCCAGGGATGTCGTGGAAGGGGGGGGGGTTTGGCTGGGACCCCCCCCCCCTCCTCCGAGGGTCCCCCTATGGTCCCCGTGAAGGCGGGCCAAAATTCTTGAAGCTTAAATCCTCTTGGCACCGAAGGCGCCGAAGCAAAATGTTGGCTGTCAGCCTCAAACATTGGAAGGAGAGGAGGGGGGGGGTGGGGCCCTGGACGGTCACCCGTTCTTCCCTTCGCATGTTGCGTCGGGTCGCTGCGTTCTGTCGGCCGCTGCGGCCGGTGCTCCTGCTGGTGGCGTTTCCGCGTTCGCGGAGCCCAGTGGTTGGTGTGCTGGGGCTGTGCTGAATGTGGCATGGTGTGCCGTTTGCGTGTCAGCGGTGCCCAATTGGCGTATTGAGGATGTTACCCCCCCCCTCTCCTCCTACGGTGTACGGCCGTTCTAATACATCCCTGCCTGTGCCGCACGGTTGGGGCCCTTTGACCTGACTGGCGGGTCGACTCGTTGCAGCTGTCCCTGGTGCCTGCCCCAGCGACCCTGAGCCCACGCACAGCGGTCGGGCTTCATTGAGACGGGTCTTGGGGCGGCAGTGTGCGCACCAGTGGAGGGGGCAGGGCTTTGCTTGAGCGTGGGGGCGGCAGGGATGCGTTAGAAGGGAAGGGGCCTGAGAGGCGGCCCCAGAGGCCGGTAAATAGGCGGTTGGAGGAGGTTGCCAAAGCGGTTGGGGGCGGTTACTGACGGTTACAAATGCCATTCAAGCTGGCACTTGCCGTCAGGGGGACTGTGGCTGGGCATAGGCTGAGCGCCCTGGAGGGGGGGGGGGGTCCCCCCCTTCCAATGCGTCCCTGCGTGTGAGCCAAAGGGTACTGTCTGAGAACCAATATTTCTCAGCCGGTGCATTTCCCGGCGCCCATTTTGCCACCCAAATGTCTCAAAACTGGTGGCATCCCTTTTTTTTACAAACGTGCTCAAGGCGACTGGAGGGGGTGTGGGGCTGGGGCAAGCAGCGAAGCCCCGTCCCAAGGGGTGAGGCAGATGGTGCCACCGGGTCCCCGACGTCGGGCACCGTTGGTAGACGTCCCCTGTCTCTCACAGTCCCCCGGATTTGAATCCACGCACCGCTTCCCCGGACCCAGTCCGCTAGTTTTCTCACACCGATTTGCAGCGGCATTCATTTCCGCCCCTTTTTTGAAGTTCCATGCCTCTTGAGCGGGTGCAGTCCAATGGCCGGTGGTTGGCCAATGTCGAAGTATTTTTTTTTTCAATCGAGGGGCAGCTACGTGCCGGGCCGGATCCCCCCCCCCCCCCCTTCTTGGCCAGGGTTTGGGTGCCTTCGAGTGGTCGCACTGGGGGGGGGGGATTTCGCGCCAAGTCAAATTTGCGGTGGGAAATTTCGCTGTGGGAAATTTCGCGGAGCCCCTGGATTTTGTGTGGCAACCCCCGCCTGAGTCCACAATGTGTACGGCCGGCGTGCGAGAAATTCGCGGAGGACCCGGAATTTTGCGTGCGAAATTTCGCGGTCAATTTGGAAAGCGAAATTTCCTGCGCGAAAGTAAAGTGCCACGAAAATCCCCCCCCCCCCTTGTAGCTCCGCGCCCACATTTCCAACCACTGCTCGCGTTAGCACTACACACAAACAGCGGTAACAACACCTGCCCTCAAGCGGGACGGAAGCCTACCGACTTTGGACACATAGAACACATCATCGTGTTGACGCTGCGTGTGCCATGGGCATGCTTCAACACTTGTTTTTTTTTTGTTTTGTGGGCTGACCCGAAATGTTCACGAGTTCTCAAGATAGTTCTTGGAAATCGGGCGACTCAAGTACATGATCCACTGGATCCCTGTTAGCCAGGGCACAGGGCGCAGACCCATAGCTCATATACAATGAAAGAGGAGGCACTCTCTAGTGCGGCAGGCAACCGCCACGCCTTAATGGCAAACGCCTGTCTGGAGGCCATGGGCATGCTTCAACACTTGTTTTTGGGGCGTGAGTTGAGGTATCGAAGCTGCTGTTGGAGCCGACGAATGGATCACGAGGAGCTCTGTCGTTGAATCGGGTTCACGGGAAAAGGCTGCATGTGGCTTGTGGTTTCCTTTTGCAGATATTCGGTGTGGCGTGGACATTGCCATTCTAAAACAAAAAAAGCATCGGATGAATGCAACTGTTAATTTGATGAGAATGTTTTCTTTTTTTAGATGTACGCACAAGCCTCATTTCCTGTTTTCATTTCACAGGCGTAGGAGCGCTACAATTTGCGGCCCAGTGGGGCGTACCCCCACCTCCTCCGGCGGCTGTCAGCCCTTCTCCCGCACCCCCCCGCACCTGGAACATGGCCTGCACCGCCACGGTGAGCTCCCGGTCGTCCAGGTGCTTGAACAGGTAGTTCTTCTCCAGGACGCTCCGCAAGATCGCCTCCTCGGCCCCGCGCTTCGGCACGACCGCCGGCGCGAAGTTCTCGGCGTCGGCCTGCGCCACGCTCTCCGCCATGACGGTGCAGCGCCGGAGTGTCGCGGCGGGGCGCACCAGCAGCCGCGGGCTCATAATGTCGTCCGCGTCCGCGGCGTCGTCGGGCTGGGCGGGGCCGCCGAACTGGAAGCCGGCGCCGAACCCGGCGCACGCCTCCGCGCCCGCCCCGTCCCCCATCGGCGTCTCGGGGCGGAGGACCTGGGCAGGGGGGGCATGGGCTCCCTCTCTATTATGGGGGGGGGCCATGGGAGGGCGGAGGGGGAAGAGGCCTGACCTCGGGCGCCCAGCCCTTCCGGCGCGCCGCGACACAAAGGGAGGGGCGGGGGGAGGGGGGGGGGAGGCTACGCCGCGGCCTACGGCGGGTGTCGAGCCCACAAACCTTCTCCATCCGCTTCTGCTGCGCCGCCATCAGCGCCGTCTGCTTCTCCGGCCCCACGGCGTTGACGTTGGCGCCGTTCCGGATGTCGCCCAGGCACGCCTCCTCGTCGCCCTCGGCGACGTGGTGCAGCAGCTGCCGCGTGCAGTGCTCCGCCCACAGCTTCGCGCACACCGCCAGCCCCTGACCCGTAGCCCTCCCGCTTGACCCATCGCACGGCGCCCGGGACTCTAATCGGCCTTTGCCCTCTATTTTGTGGGGGGCATCCCGTCCGGCCCCCAACCCCTTTCCCCTCTAACGCCCCCCCCCCCCCCACCCCGTGTATCAGACGGGATGGGAGGGCGTCGAGGTTGCGCAGCTGAAGAAGGCGCCGGAAAAATTCCATTGCCTTCGGCAGTGCACCTCAAAGAGAGGCTGACAGTCAGCCAATCAGTCAGTTAGTCAGGCAAGCAGTCAGGCGGGCAAGCAGGCCGGCAGAAACACACAGTTAAGCTTTTTCAGTGGCGGGCTACACCTAAAAACAGTGGGGAACCTCAAACCTGCCAGGACAATCAGCGGTCGACCGGTAGAACACTCGACCACCACTTGGCCCATCGTCGCTTCTAATCCCGGGCGGCGATCGCCGGCGCGAGCCGAGCGGTCCATCAGCTCTGTCTTACCCGACCCTGGTTCAAATCCTTCTTAGCACAAACTTGTGAGCCCCCCCCCCCCCCTCCCCTAAAAAAAATGTGGGATCCAGTTTCAGGGGGTTAGAGGCCTCAAAATAAAAAAATCCATTGGGGGATCGTTTTGTGGGCAAAATAATGATTTCACAAGGGGTGGGACATCCAATATCATGCCCTGGGGTATGCTACGCAAACGACCCCCCAAAAGGGGGGTGTACGGCGTCCGCGCCTGCGCTTGATCTAACAACCTCTCTCCGAGGTGATTTGTTCGACCCCCCACAATATCAACGCCAAAATTGATCAATGTGTGGCGCTGATCACGTTGAGGTATGTATTGTGGGGCTGGAAAAACGGTTTTCCTGGGGCCTTTGGCACTGAGTGCTCAGCCCCCCCCCCCCCCAACACCCCCCCGCCCCCCGCGCTGTGGGCTGCAGATGTTGAATGCTGACCTGTGCGCTGCAAGGCACAAGGCTGCAGAGGAACCAAGTCAGAATAAAGAGCTCCTCAGTGACATTGCCTGGTCGGTCACAGATGCTGGATGCCCCCGCCTGGGCAGTTCCAGCCAATGTCCACTCAGTTCTGCTGCATCAAGCAAACGCAGAAAACCTGCTATCGTACAAGAACCACAGCACTTGGCGGGAGTGCACTGCAAGGGGGGCGGAATACCCCCCAATCCCCTTCAGGGCACCAAGCCTATGCCGAGCCACTGTCTCCCTGACTCCAAGCTCAACGGCCTTTGTAACCGACAGCAACCGCCCCCAACCGCTGTGGCAACCTCCTCCAACCGCCTGTCTAACCGCCTCTGGGGACGCCTCTGAGGCCCCTTCCCTTCCAATGCATCCCTGCGTCACCTGGGGCTTCGCCGACTTGTTGTAGTAGTCGTAGGTCTTGTTGTCCTCACCCGCGTGGCTCTTCAGGAGGTCCACGATGGGCCCCATGCACATCTCGAAGTGCGCGCGGTGCAGCTTGGCGGACCGGACCTCGGCCGTCTTCGCCCGCACGTCGGCCACGGTGCGGTGGTCGTAGATGAACTCCAGCTCCCCAACGCAGTCCCCGACCGTGAACTCGCACACGCGGATCTCTTTGCCCTCGGCGTCGCGCCCGATGACCTGAGGCGGCAATGCGAAGGGTCGGTGCCGGGCGCCCCCCGAACCGAAAACAACAGTTGAGTCCAAACAGCCGGCGGTTGGTGGTTGGCCGCCTTGGTAACCGCCGTCAGTTGGCCAGTAACAGCCGTCGGTTGGCCTGTAACCGCCGTCGGTTGGCCAGTTAACCCCGTCGTTTGGCCTGCAACCGGTGTCGGTTGGCCTATAACCGCCGTCGATTGGTTGCCGTCATGCTTCGTGGACAAAAGGGGGGCGAGGCTGGCCTGCCCTTGGAAGGGGGGGAGGTACTGCCCCTCCAGGGCGCGCCCCGTTGAGACCCAGCCACAGTAAATGCCAGCTGTAATGTCATTTGTAACCGACAGTAACCGCCCCCAACCGCTTTGGCAACCTCCTCCAACCACCTGCCTAAGCGCTTCTGGGGCCGCCTCTGCGGTCCTTTCACTTCTAATGCATCCCGGGAAGGCAGGCCTGCGCTGGGACGGGGTGTCGTACCCCCCCCCCCCCAACTGTCAATCCCGCTTCTGAGCGCCCCCTAGTGCCCTCCCACCGCTGCTGCAACCGCTGTCAAACCGCCAGTAGCCGCTCTTGCAGCCGCTCTTGAAACCTTCCTTTAGCCTCCCCTCAAGGCCCAGGGGGGGCACCTCCACTATCCCCTCCACGATGATGTGGAACCACTTCCCCTCTTCGCCGTACGCAATCAGCAGCTCGCCGCGCTTGAACACCCCCGGCGCCAGCGCGTCCGCCAGCTGCACGAGCTCCTTGTTGGACAGACCCTTGCAGAGGTCGATGTTCGTGAGGAACTCGGTGTACCGCTTGCGCTTCTGCATGAACGTCCGCGTCATGATCTTGCGGTACGCCTCCCGGCCCAGGAACCAGCAGGTGGCACCGTCCGATACGACCCGGATCGTGGCCTGGCGGGGCTGGCTGTACAGGAGCTCCAACTCCCCAAAGAAGTCATTCTCCACGAGCCTGGTGAGGATTGTGAGGATTGTGTGAGGGTTGTGTTAGGGTTGTGTGAGGGTTGTGTGAGGATTGTGTGAGGGTTGTGTGAGGATTGTGTGAGGGTTGTGTGAGGGTTGTGTGAGGATTGTGTGAGGGTTGTGTGAGGGTTGTGTGAGGGTTGTGTGAGGGTTGTGTGAGGGTTGTGTGAGGATTGTGTGAGGGTTGTGTGAGGGTTGTGTGAGGATTGTGTGAGGGTTGTGTGAGGGTTGTGTGAGGGTTGTGTGAGGGTTGTGTGAGGGTTGTGTGAGGGTTGTGTGAGGGTTGTGTGAGGGTTGTGTGAGGGTTGTGTGAGGGTTGTGTGAGGGTTGTGTGAGGGTTGTGTGAGGGTTGGGTGAGGGTTGTGTGAGGGTTGGGTGGGTGTTGTGTGAGGGTTGTGTGAGGGTTGTGTGAGGGTTGGGTGGGTGTTGTGTGAGGGTTGTGTGAGGGTTGTGTGAAGGTTGTGTGAGGGTTGTGTGAGGGTTGTGTGAGGATTGTGTGAGGGTTGTGTGAGGGTTGTGTGAGGGTTGTGTGAGGGTTGTGTGAGGGTTGGGTGGGGGTTGTGTGAGGGTTGTGTGAGGGTTGTGTGAGGGTTGTGTGAGGGTTGTGTGAGGGTTGTGTGAGGATTGTGTGAGGGTTGTGTGAGGGTTGTGTGAGGGTTGTGTGAGGGTTGTGTGAGGGTTGTGTGAGGGTTGTGTGAGGATTGTGTGAGGGTTGTGTGAGGGTTGTGTGAGGGTTGTGTGAGGGTTGTGTGAGGGTTGTGTGAGGGTTGTGTGAGGGTTGTGTGAGGGTTGTGTGAGGGTTGTGTGAGGGTTGTGTGAGGGTTGTGTGAGGGTTGTGTGAGGGTTGTGTGAGGGTTGTGTGAGGGTTGTGTGAGGGTTGTGTGAGGGTTGTGTGAGGATTGTGTGAGGGTTGTGTGAGGGTTGTGTGAGGGTTGTGTGAGGGTTGTGTGAGGGTTGTGTGAGGGTTGTGTGAGGGTTGTGTGAGGGTTGTGTGAGGGTTGGGTGAGGGTTGTGTGAGGGTTGTGTGAGGGTTGTGTGAGGGTTGTGTGAGGGTTGTGTGAGGGTTGTGTGAGGATTGTGTGAGGGTTGTGTGAGGGTTGTGTGAGGGTTGTGTGAGGGTTGTGTGAGGGTTGTGTGAGGGTTGTGTGAGGGTTGTGTGAGGGTTGTGTGAGGGTTGTGTGAGGGTTGTGTGAGGGTTGTGTGAGGGTTGTGTGAGGGTTGTGTGAGGGTTGTGTGAGGGTTGTGTGAGGGTTGGGTGAGGGTTGTGTGAGGGTTGTGTGAGGGTTGGGTGAGGGTTGTGTGAGGGTTGTGTGAGGGTTGTGTGAGGGTTGTGTGAGGATTGTGTGAGGGTTGTGTGAGGGTTGTGTGAGGGTTGTGTGAGGGTTGTGTGAGGGTTGTGTGAGGGTTGTGTGAGGGTTGTGTGAGGATTGTGTGAGGGTTGTGTGAGGGTTGTGTGAGGGTTGTGTGAGGGTTGTGTGAGGGTTGTGTGAGGGTTGTGTGAGGGTTGTGTGAGGGTTGTGTGAGGGTTGTGTGAGGGTTGTGTGAGGGTTGTGTGAGGGTTGTGTGAGGGTTGTGTGAGGGTTGTGTGAGGGTTGTGTGAGGGTTGTGTGAGGATTGTGTGAGGGTTGTGTGAGGGTTGTGTGAGGGTTGTGTGAGGGTTGTGTGAGGGTTGTGTGAGGGTTGTGTGAGGGTTGTGTGAGGGTTGTGTGAGGGTTGTGTGAGGGTTGGGTGAGGGTTGTGTGAGTGTTGGGTGAGGGTTGTGTGAGGGTTGTGTGAGGGTTGTGTGATGGTTGTGTGAGGGTTGTGTGAGTGTTGGGTGAGGGTTGGGTGAGGGTTGGGTGAGGGTTCGGTGAGGGTTGGGTGAGGGTTGGGTGAGGGTTGGGTGAGGGTTGTGTGAGGGTTGGGTGAGGGTTGGGTGAGGGTTGTGTGAGGGTTGTGTGAGGGTTGGGTGAGGGTTGTGTGAGGGTTGTGTGAGGGTTGTGTGAGGGTTGTGTGAGGGTTGGGTGAGGGTTGTGTGAGGGTTGTGTGAGGGTTGTGTGAGGGTTGTGTGAGGGTTGTGTGAGGGTTGTGTGAGGGTTGTGTGAGGGCTGTGTGAGGGTTGTGTGAGGGTTGTGTGAGGGTTGTGTGAGGATTGTGTGAGGGTTGTGTGAGGGTGGTGTGAGGGTTGTGTGAGGGTTGTGTGAGGGTTGTGTGAGGGTTGTGTGAGGGTTGTGTGAGGGCTGTGTGAGGGTTGTGTGAGGGTTGTGTGAGGGTTGTGTGAGGGTTGTGTGAGGGTTGTGTGAGGATTGTGTGAGGGTTGTGTGAGGGTTGTGTGAGGGTTGTGTGAGGGTTGTGTGAGGGTTGTGTGAGGGTTGTGTGAGGGTTGTGTGAGGGTTGTATGAGGGCTGTGTGAGGGTTGTGTGAGGGTTGTGTGAGGGTTGTGTGAGGGTTGTGTGAGGGTTGTGTGAGGGTTGTGTGAGGGTTGGGTGAGGGTTGTGTGAGGGTTGTGTGAGGATTGTGTGAGGGTTGGGTGAGGGTTGGGTGAGGGTTGGGTGAGGGTTGTGTGAGGGTTGTGTGAGGGTTGGGTGAGGGTTGTGTGAGGGTTGTGTGAGGGTTGTGTGAGGGTTGTGTGAGGGTTGTGTGAGGGTTGTGTGAGGGTTGTGTGAGGATTGTGTGAGGGTTGTGTGAGGATTGTGTGAGGGTTGTGTGAGGGGTGTGTGAGGGTTGGGTGAGGGTTGTGTGAGGGTTGTGTGAGGGTTGTGTGAGGGTTGGGTGAGGGTTGTGTGAGGGTTGGGTGAGGGTTGGGTGAGGGTTGGGTGAGGGTTGTGTGAGGGTTGGGTGAGGGTTGTGTGAGGGTTGTGTGAGGGTTGTGTGAGGGTTGTGTGAGGGTTGTGTTAGGGTTGTGTGAGGGTTGTGTGAGGATTGTGTGAGGGTTGTGTGAGGATTGTGTGAGGGTTGTGTGAGGATTGTGTGAGGGTTGTGTGAGGGTGTGTGAGGGTTGTGTGAGGGTTGTGTGAGGGTTGTGTGAGGGTTGTGTGAGGGTTGTGTGAGGATTGTGTGAGGGTTGTGAGGGTTGTGTGAGGGTTGTGTGAGGATTGTGTGAGGGTTGTGTGAGGGTTGTGTGAGGGTTGTGTGAGGATTGTGTGAGGGGTTGTGTGAGGGTTGTGTGAGGGTTGTGTGAGGGTTGTGTGAGGGTTGTGTGAGGGTGTGTGAGGGTTGTGTGAGGGTTGGGTGAGGGTTGTGTGAGGGTTGTGTGAGGGTTGTGTGAGGGTTGTGTGAGGATTGTGTGAGGGTTGTGTGAGGGTTGTGTGAGGGTGTGTGAGGGTTGTGTGAGGGTTGTGTGAGGGTTGTGTGAGGGTTGTGTGAGGATTGTGTGAGGGTTGTGTGAGGGTTGTGTGAGGGTTGTGTGAGGGTTGTGTGAGGGTTGTGTGTGTGAGGGTTGTGTGAGGGTTGTGTGAGGGTTGTGGGTGTGAGGGTTGTGTGAGGGTTGTGTGAGGGTTGTGTGAGGGTTGTGTGAGGGTTGTGTGAGGGTTGTGTGAGGGTTGGGTGAGGGTTGTGTGAGTGTTGGGTGAGGGTTGTGTGAGGGTTGTGTGAGGGTTGTGTGATGGTTGTGTGAGGGTTGTGTGAGTGTTGGGTGAGGGTTGGGTGAGGGTTGGGTGAGGGTTCGGTGAGGGTTGGGGTGAGGGTTGGGTGAGGGTTGGGTGAGGGTTGTGTGAGGGTTGGGTGAGGGTTGGGTGAGGGTTGTGTGAGGGTTGTGTGAGGGTTGGGTGAGGGTTGTGTGAGGGTTGTGTGAGGGTTGTGTGAGGGTTGTGTGAGGGTTGGGTGAGGGTTGTGTGAGGGTTGTGTGAGGGTTGTGTGAGGGTTGTGTGAGGGTTGTGTGAGGGTTGTGTGAGGGTTGTGTGAGGGCTGTGTGAGGGTTGTGTGAGGGTTGTGTGAGGGTTGTGTGAGGATTGTGTGAGGGTTGTGTGAGGGTGGTGTGAGGGTTGTGTGAGGGTTGTGTGAGGGTTGTGTGAGGGTTGTGTGAGGGTTGTGTGAGGCTGTGTGAGGGTTGTGTGAGGGTTGTGTGAGGGTTGTGTGAGGGTTGTGTGAGGGTTGTGTGAGGATTGTGTGAGGGTTGTGTGAGGGTTGTGTGAGGGTTGTGTGAGGGTTGTGTGAGGGTTGTGTGAGGGTTGTGTGAGGGTTGTGTGAGGGTTGTATGAGGGCTGTGTGAGGGTTGTGTGAGGGTTGTGTGAGGGTTGTGTGAGGGTTGTGTGAGGGTTGTGTGAGGGTTGTGTGAGGGTTGTGTGAGGATTGTGTGAGGGTTGGTGAGGGTTGTGTGAGGGTTGGGTGAGGGTTGGGAGGGTGGGTGAGGGTTGTGTGAGGTTGTGGAGGGTTGGGTGAGGGGGTTGTGTGAGGGGTTGTGTGAGGGTTGTGTGAGGGTTGTGTGAGGGTTGTGTGAGGGTTGTGTGAGGGTTGTGTGAGGGTTGTGTGAGGGTGTGTGAGGGTTGGGTGAGGGTTGTGTGAGGGTTGTGTGAGGGTTGGGTGAGGGTTGTGTGAGGGTTGTGTGAGGGTTGGTGAGGGTTGGGTGAGGGTTGTGTGAGGGTTGTGTGAGGGTTGGTGAGGGTGGTGTGAGGTTGTGTGAGGGTGTGTGAGGTGTGTGGGGTGTGTGAGGGTGTGTGAGGGTTGGTGAGGTGTGTGAGGTTGTGTGAGGGTGTGGTGGAGGATTGTGTGAGGGTTGTGTGAGGGTTGTGTG
>CAXIWF010002241.1:0-38876 GCA_964036045.1 Eutreptiella sp. 'Long Island Sound 2002' | reverse complement strand
CCCCGACTTAGAACGCCGCCAGACAAGGAGTGCGGTCCGGCACGACTGCGCGCTGCACCGGAGCGGTCCGGGCGCGTGAGGTCGAGGACGGGTCACGGGCGGGGACAAGACCACGGGGCGGGCCGTCCCAGGGCCACCTGCATGTCCTTGAAGACCGTGCGGGGTCCTTGGGAAGCCGCAGTGAGGATGGCCAAGAACGCGGAATGTAGTGCGGCACACCACCAGGGGATCACATCTCCACAGAGGCCGGCCTCTAGGCTCCGTCCATTGCCACCATAATGGATGGCCCAGAGGCGGCGGCGATCCGGGAGATGGGGGGCAAGCCCGTGCCGTCCGAGACTGTCCAAGATGATCACGTCATGGGCTTTCAGCTCAATCTCCTGCCGCACGGCCGGCGGCATCTGGTTCTTCTCGATGTACACATACAGGACGCGGTACGGACCGCGCTTGTTCCGGGTGGAGATGGCGGACTTCACCTTAGGGGCCAGGAGGAGGTCCCCTGATAGCCAGAGTCCTAGGAGGACGTCCCAGGCCGGCCACCTGCCCGAACCGGGCGTTGGGGCCCAGTTGGCAACGTGATACCACTCTGGCGGGGGGTTGTTGGCGAGGGACTGGTTCACGGGGACCCGCGGCAGGGGGGAGAAGTGGTCGGCAAGAGGTGGGACGGGCACCGCGTGCCGCTTATGTAGGAGGACGGTAGTGAGAACGACGTCGCAGAGAAGGCGACGGAGACGCGCAGGACGCAGACCCTTGTGTAGCAGGGCATCCCTGTGCGGCGTGGAGATGGTTCCGAGACGACCGACAGTGTAGGCGGCGATGGTGTGGTGGGCCGGGGAGCCATCCACAGCCACCATGAACGGCTCGTCCCCCCAAAGGACGAGGGTGCCCCAAGCAGTGGGCGTACAGTGGCGCCAGGCACGGCACCTCTGGGAGAGTCGGGCCGCAAGCCACCGATGGTAGTGGGCGCGGATGAGCGGGTCAAGCGGGCAGGAGAGGACGTGGTCCCCGGAGGCGGGCATGTTGCAGAGGGGGCAGGGCGTGTCCCTCGGGGGGAACAAGGAGAGGCAGATGCCGGTGACCGTGAGGTGGTCCCCCCATGTGATGAGGCCGTGGCTGACGACGTTGGCGTACTCGTTGAGGGGGGGGTGGCGCTGGGGCGGGGGGGATGCAGAGTAGGCGTGGTGGGAGGCGAGCAAGGCGCGGCGCGCGTGGGGCACGGCGTCGTGGACCTGGAGGCCCGCGTGGGAGAAGCAGACGCGGGGTTGTTGTAGGGGGCTGAGCCATCCCACGGTGTCTGAGCAGGTGTCCGCAGCTTGCCCGGCCGCCTCGTCTACCTCGTCCAGCAGGGCATCGAGCCAGGTGCCGGCGATATGGGAATAGAGGTGACGGGGAGGGGTGTGACCGTGGGCCATGTCGCGACACGCCCTTATGAGATCCCCCTGTAGCGAGTCCTCCGGCTCGCGGCGCCCCTCCTGGGCTGTGATGTACCCTTTGCAGTCCGCAAAGTGCCACGTACCGGATCGGAAGCCGAAGGCAGGGTCGGCTGAAGGCCCCCTGGCGGCGAGGGCCACCCATGCCGTGTACAACTCTGCTGTGTAGGCGTTGTCCAGCCTCAAGGGGATGGGGACGGGGTACAGCTGGTACCGGAGGGTGACGGGGCAGAACACCGCCACTGCCCCGCCGCAGCGCCGGGTCTTCGGGCACCACGACGCGTCGTGGAGGATCCCATAGTTCTCAGGGAGCCAGGAGAACGTGGGGACTGTCGCAGTCACCGCTTGGCAACGCCTAACCGGGGGGGCGGTGCCTACCGGCGGAGTGGGGCGGGGCGACGCCCGGGGCCACCCCTTCCGTCGCGCGTCCTTTGTAGTGCGATGGCCTGCAAGCATCCACGCATGGGTGTCCTGGACCTCGAGTCCGGGGGACGACAGGGCCAGCACATGGGGGGTGTGGCGTGGCAGATGGCTGTCAGGGGGCAAGTGGACAGCTATGTCGCACTGGTGGCACAGGGCGACAAACAGATCGTGATCCGTGGGGTGTGCAGTGCACCGGAGCCCGAGCTCTGAGGTGAGGCAGGGCTGGGAAGGATGGAACCGCCAGAGGGCAGTCAGGAGCCCGTGGCGCGTGGACCGGCAGACCAGGGGGTTGGGGTGGTTCAGGTGCCGGATGTAGACGCCGAAGAGTTAGCAAACCCAATGACCGGTGCCGGGGGGATACCGACTCCCCCTTCGGGGACCTCGCGGAAGAAGTGGGCAGAGGCGGAGAGGGCCCACCCAGCGGTGGCGCGCATGGCCGAGGCGGTCATGGCGTCAAGCACGCGCAGGGCCCCGTAGGAGGGGGGGCGGACACTGGTAAACCAGTTGACCGTCCCATGGCACTTGGCGGCATACGTGGCGAGGGGGTAGTGGGCGGGAAGTCGCGGGGCGCGGAGCGCCCGGCACGCAGCGCGGGTGCCTGAGAACAGGCGCCTGGAGTCGATGGGATGGAAGAGGTGGGGAAGGGCATGGCGGCCAAGGACGCGGACGTAGTCGTGGCTTGTGGCACAGCGCACGGGGTGACCATTGAGGTATACCGTGTCGTTGAGGAAATGGACCTGACCATCGCGCATGTCCGTGCCGACCAAGACTGTCTTGGTCGGGTCAGAGTGAAGGTTGGTGAGGCGGCCTGCCCTCTCAATGCTGCTGGCGAGGGCGGGCAAGTGGCAACGGTCGCCGGGCAGCCACTGGGTATCATCCATTAGGAGAACCCGGTTCAGCGGGCCCGCGGGGGTGTCGGCGGGGGGGTCGGAACGGCAGGCCTCGTGTCCCCGAACTTCGCCATATATGCAGTACTTCATGCCGGACACGGGGCACCCTTGCCCCGTGCCGGCCCCCAGCCGGGTGGAGGACGGAGAGCGCCCGTCAGCCCCTCCCATGTGCACCTCAAGGGCGCGGTCATGGTGCTGAAGGGTCGCGGCGTCGGCCGGGGAGATCCCTGCGGCGGTTAGGACGGCGTACTCGGTGGTGTGGTTGATGGAGCCATACGCGTGGCGGACATCGTCCGACAGGACCCACGCCTCGAGGTGCCGGCGCCAGCGGTCCCACCATACATCGTGTAGGACGCGGAGTAGCTCCACGGAGGAGCAGTGCGGGGACATCCCGAACTGGTAGGGCGGCAGGATGCCGCCCTGAAGCGGGGCTGGTAGTGGTCTTTGATGAGGGCGGCCGTGAGCTTCCATATCGTGGCCAGATTGGTGAGCGGCCTGCCGTTTGCAATGGGGCCGTGCGGCGTCTTTTTTGGATAGTTGATGAAATCCGCAGAGTGCGCCTGGGGCACGGGTACCCCACGGAGAATACTGTTGATCAGGTCCACAATTGTCGCAAATTGCGCATCCTCCAATTGTCCGAACAGCCGGTACTCCAGTAAATCGTGGTACGGCACAGTGGCCGCCGCCCGGCGGATGATGGCTCGCAAGTTTGCGATGGTGGTGTTGGGTGGTGGGCCAAGCGGCCTGCCCTCCCATCCCGTGATGGTCCGGACGCGCGCGAGTGTTTGAGGCGGGCGACCTCCACGAGGTGCGACGATTGGGATGCCCAATCTGGGTAGGCGAGGGTGTAGCGTTGAAGGTTGACGACGTGGACACGTATTGTCGATGGTACCGGCTGGCTGGGGACGGGGGGCCCGTAGGCAGCCGTAGCTGCGGCGTAAAGCGCCGAGGTCACCTCGGTATAGCGTGGCTGCGCGTGAAGCGCGCCTGGGGGCGGCGTAGTGAGCTCGGCCCGAAAAGTGTCGTTAAGGGTGCGGAGCTGGCTGGCGAGGGGCTCCCGTGGAATGGGGAAGCGGCCCTTTTTCGAAGGGCACACCAATTGGGGCGCTGGCGGGAGGTCATGGAGGGTGGCAGTCACGGGTAGGTGGTCAGATGGGAAACTGGAGTCGGAGCGCACCTCCGTGGTGTGGGCTGCTTCCGAAGGGGCGCGGAGGAAGATGTGGTCCAGGGCACCGGCGAAACCTTGCGGGCTCACCCACGTGGGGGCCTCCGCAAGGGGGCGCAGACGGCGCATCCCAAGGCGCGCGAGCGTGGGGAGGACGAGGTCACAGAGGGAGGCAGGGGAGACAGGGAGGTGCGAGACCCAGCGGCAATTGGTGTTCAGGTCCCCTGTCAGGACAACCACTCTAGCCGGGGTGAGGAGGAGGTACGGGTATACCCAATCCAGGATTTCTTGGAGGGTGTCCAGGTTCCCGTCGGCGGGGAAATACACGTTGGCGTGGCAGTGGGTCACGCCCGCCATGGTGAAGTGTGTGACGAGGGCCCGTCCCGACGGGTGGGCGCTGTGGCTGGTCACGACCAGGTCCGGGGTCCTGTAGAGGAGAGTGGCACATCCCCCAGCCACTCTTGCTGGCGCCTGGATGGTGTGGTATAGGGGATGCACCCGTTGGATGATGAGGGGTCCCGCTTCTTGAACATGCAGGGTTAGCGGGTACTGGCACTCGCGCACCAGGACGTCTAGGGCGCGGAGCTTAGGTCGCAGGGACATCTGCACGTTGAGGGTCATCACGTCCGGGCGGGGTGACACGTGGCCGGCAAGGGGGGGACCACGGCAGGAGCCGGCGGCGGCGGAGTGCTGGGTTAGCTTGCGGTCCACGGCCGCGGGGAGGGCGCGAGGCAGGCCTCGCACCCACTTGCGGAGGTGCCGGTGGTGGTACGTGGCCGCTATCGCCAAGACACTGGCCCGGGTGAGGCCTGTGGCTGTGATGGAGACACGGCCGTGTAGGGATTGTGGGAGGACCACGTGGTGGTGCTCGGGCAAGATGAAGGAGGTGGGGCAGGCCCTTGCGGCAGAGCTGCAACTGATGGGAACCCGCCACCTGCAGACAGTGTACGGCGCCCACTAACGACAGAACGTCACGGGGCCAGGGGTCCGCCCCGCTGCACGCCCGGTAATAGTGCACACCCACCGGCAGGTGCAGGCACATTTCGAGGGCGTAGGGGGGCGGGATGAGCTGGGCAGTGCCTGGGGCCGGCACCAGTACCAGGCCCCACTCTCTGGGGGGGGGGCTGGGAGTGTACGCGCCCAGGTGCAGGTCCCGGACGTGGGGGACGCCGTCGTGGTGGGAGTGGCGGAGCTGAGACACAGCGTCAGGGATGTCCTCGTTGCGCCCCGCCATGTCCCGGGCTACCGGTCTCGCGGATGCCGACCGAAGTCCCTCCCCCGACTGGCCGCCCACTAGGCGGGCTGTTGGGGTCCGCCACCCACGTGCTGTGGGCGCGGGCGTGTGGGTGTGGGGGCCCAACACTGTCCCCTCGGCTTGCATGCCCTGTGGGGGCTGCGTGCCGCGGGGGTGGTGGGGGGGCCGTCCCCGGGGGGGTGGCCTGCCACCGTTGTGAGGGGCGTCTGGTGTCAGGCGCTGGTGTCAGGCCTAACCAGGCGGGCACGGGGACCATCTGCAGGGGGTTTGAATCCAGCAGCGCATCCACGGAGGCCGCCACCCGGCCTGACGGCCGGGAGACAGCCCCAGCAGAGCGGCCGGACGCCCTGCAGCCCCATGCCCAGGGGTTGACTACGAGCTTTTCAACAGCAGCAACATTTGTATACGCTCTTGGAGCTGGAATTACCGCAGCTGCTGGCACCAGACTTGCCCTCCAGTTGATACTCATTGCTGCGTTTGGATAGCATTCATTGCGGAGTCCCACCCACCACACAGGGTGAGCAGGGCTGCTATGGCTCGTCGCTGTCTCGCCAGACCAGTGTCGGCAGTGGACAATTTGCGCGCCTGCTGCTCGCCTTGGCAATGGTAGCCGTTTCTTAGGCTCCCTCTCCGGAATCAAACCCTGATTTCCCGTTACCCGTGATAGCCATGGTGGTCCACTACACCACCAACCAGAGCTGATAGGTCAGAGACTCACACTGTGGAGCATTCATGGTAGAACCATCTTTGCCATCACAGAAAACGGCCTGAATCACCCTTGCACGCTGCCCTGTACGGGCGCAGGTCTTGATATCGGCCAACTGCCAGTGACCCTGAACGGGCCACAGCTCTGAGCTTCCATGTATTAGCCACCCAGTTGAGGTGAATATCCGGACCGATGTCACAGGGGACCACGAGGGCCCCAAGCAACCAGTGCACAGTCATCAGATTGTCGCCGGTGTAATGAGCCATTCACAGATTCACTCTCAATCCCATGTATTCTGACACTTGCATGGCTTAGTCCTTGAGAGAAGCATATGACAACTGGCAGGATCAACCAGAATCACTCGACTGCATCATGCCCAGGAGCGACCATCGAACCCCATGAAGGGGCGTCAATGGCCTCTCCACGGTGGCTTGCCGTGAGCCACGCCCTCCGACGGACGCCCCGTGGAGGAGCCAATCCGTCGGTGACTGCATCAAACCACGGAGAACCGGAGCTCTCCAAGCGCCCGTGCATGTGCATGCACGGGCCGCGTCTCGGAACCCGCCGGAGATGGACTCCGGCGGGGGGCGATCTCGGATCCATGGCCAGAGGTGGCGCGCACCCCATGGCCGACAGCCAAGGCTGTACCAACTCACGATCGAATGCCTCTGCATCATCTCCGTTGCCCCGCCGCAGGGCAGCCTCGCGAGGGCTGCGCCGCAGCGGGATCGATACAACCAGAACGGGTCTTATCCACGTGGGGGCTGGGTTGATTTGTATAGCGGAGGTTGCAGCCTGCCTCACGCTGTGACCCAGGATCGCCTCCGGCGGTCTCGGGGCCGGGGCGCCATGCGACGCCGCCGGGGGCCTCCCCTTACATAGTAACAAACGGGCCCCGCGGAACGGGAGCTTTCCTCGCGCGATTCGGCCGGGCGAGCCGAAACGGGGATCCATGAAGGCTGCACAGGACATCCGGCTGGGATGGTGACGGGCTGACCCAGGATCGCCTCCGGCGGTCTCGGGGCCGGGGCGCCATGCGACGCCGCCGGGGGCCTCCCCTTACATAGTAACAAACGGGCCCCGCGGAACGGGAGCTTTCCTCGCGCGATTCGGCCGGGCGAGCCGAAACGGGGATCCATGAAGGCTGCACTGGGCAAGCACTGGAATCACCACGTGGAGGCCTGCTCCGCGCGATGATCCCAGTGCCAGCCCTTGACCAGAGGCAGAGAACCCACAGCATGCGGGGCCACTGCGGCTCACAGGCTCGGACCGGTACTAGTCTCATACGATTCATCTCCGGTGAAGCAACTTCCTCGCCTTAGTACACCAGCCCATGAGAGTCACGTGATATGCATGCGGGACCGTGTCCAAAGAGGCATGCACAATGGTAGGCCCGGAAGCCCACCATCAATGTCACGCTATC
The DNA here is from genome assembly GCA_964036045.1 of Eutreptiella sp. 'Long Island Sound 2002'. Lineage (NCBI taxonomy): Eukaryota > Euglenozoa > Euglenophyceae > Eutreptiales > Eutreptiaceae > Eutreptiella > Eutreptiella sp. 'Long Island Sound 2002'. The sequence continues at coordinate 31,584 of CAXIWF010002241.1, read as the reverse complement.
TCATGCAACCTTGCCGCGGAATGTTTCGACTGCATCACTGCTGACTGGAGGGCGATGCCTCGGATCCAAAACCATAGAAAGCCATGCGATTGTCCAATCACGTCATCTTGCCTCCTCCGACCGGAGGCGTGCGCTGCTCTCGCTGTGCCGCGGCGAGGCCTCCGTGGGCCCTTCGAAGGACGTCACCAGAGACTGAAGCCCAGGCCTCTTCACGGCATTCGAGACGCACGCCCCGGCATTGGCCATCGGAGATCCAACCCCGCGCGGAACGCAGGGCACGCTAGCCTTATTTGACAGTGCTTGTCCAAAGTTCGGTATGCGGAGGCGATCGGGCACTGAGCCCCATGGGGTGTTTGTCGGACACTCTGGTACAGGATGCACCGAGTCGCACGAAGCCATGCGCTCGGATGCTGCTGCCCCATGGGGTGTGCACACGCCGGGTGCCCGGTTCAGACTTAGATGCTTTCAGCCAATATCCGCCATGTGTAGACTAGCAAGCCCCGGCCGCTCAGCCGACCACAGAAACCAGAGGCATGGCACGAGGGTTCCTCTCGTACTACCACGCGCTGCCGTCGTCAAACCCAATCATCACAAGTGTGAAGGCAATCGCGAAGGATCGCCGTCGAGAAGCAAACCGTGCTCATCGGGAGTTCTGAAGACAGAATAGCGGCCGTTGCAGGAGGGTAAAACCAACCTGTCTCACGACGGTCTAAACCCAGCTCACGTTCCCTGTTGGTGGGTGAACAATCCAACTCTTCTACTCGGCTGCAGGTGAGAAGCTAGGAAGAGCCGACATCGAAGGATCAAAAAGCAACGTCGCTTCGAACGCTTGGCTGCCACAAGCCAGTTATCCCTGTGGTAATTTTTCTGACACCTCTGGCTTCAATATCCGGAACTCGCGTGCTTGACCAAAGGATCGCAAGGCCACGCTTGCACATTGTGGACTCTTACTGAAAGTGACTGCATCAGCAGTGCCTTTGACCTGCTCCTCTGTGAGGGGTTTCCGTCCCGCCTGAGCAGTGCTTCGGGACACCTGCGTTGTCCTGTAACAGGTGTGCCGCCCCAGCCAAACTCCCCATCTGAGCAGTGTCCCGAAGCTGCGGCGAACAAAGCACCTGGGTCGCACACGGGCCCGAGGGCCCGGAACTGTGCTTGGCACACGAAGCGGTGAGGCCGTGAGGCACGACGCAAGGGACGTGCCTCTAGGTCGGGCACCAAGAGGTGCCAGCGGCTGCCGTACCCGAATCATCCGATTAGTAAAGCGGCTGTGGAGGTAGTGGTATTTCATTGCAAGCTTGCGCGTAGCAGCGCGGAGCCTCATCATATCCAGAAGGACGGAAGAGCCGACAGTCGAGATGGCCGCGAAGGCCATGATCAATGCCATGAGTTGGCGCGCACTTCCCACCTGTGCTACACCCTCCATGCTGCTGCACTCTGTCAGACTAGAGTCAAACTCAACAGGGTCTTCTTTCCCCGCTGGAACACCCAAGCCCGTTCCCTTGGCGGTTGGTTCACCAGCCAGCATCTAGGGACAGCAGGAATCTCGTTGATCCATTCATGCGCGTCAATAATCAGTCGACGAGGCATTTGGCTACCTTAAGAGAGTCATAGTTACTCCCGCCGTTTACCCGCGCTTGGCTAAATCTCTTTGCATTGACAATCAGAGCACTGGGCAGAAGTCACCTCGCGGAACCAGCCAGCAGGTCCCATCGCAAAGCTGTGTTTCAATTAAACAGTCAGATTCCCCTGCGTAGTACACAGTTCCGAGTAGACCACACGTGGGTGCCACGGATGGGGCCGACGTCTCAGGTCGGCCATCTCCCCGCCCACGGGAACTGAAGCCAGGCCGCACCCGAAGGCACAGCCTCTCTTCTTTGCACACCCAAAGCTCCGTGCCTCCACCCAAGAGCCGCGGCGGGGCGTGCTTGGCCGTTCCGAGGCACAAGGATCACGCCCGCTGGAGAAGCGGCCTTCGGCTGAGGTGGGGCCTGGACGCCCACGGCCAGAGGACGGCTGGGAAGCCAGCCCTGGCACAGGACAACCAAGCCCCGGAGGGTTCCGTGCAATCCCGACGGGCAGGCCTGACACCCTGGCCCTTGGAGCCACCGCATCTTCCGAAGGTACACAACCAGTTTGCCGATTTCCCTTAGCTGCATTTGCACTGTTGACCAGCGGCGTCTAGCCGAAGAGACCAGCTGCGGTGATTCGGTACGGAGCCATTCCAATCGGATCAGAGCCCCCAGATGGGGGCTTGTCCCGGTTTGGTCACCAAGGGTTCACGCTTTGTTGCACAACTTCGCAGGGCGTTCCATGGAGTCGGTGGCCACCAAAGGCATGGCGCATTCCGGGTCGGCCGAGGCCAAACCCTCAGAGCAGGGCACGCGTAAGTCCAATGGTACCAATGCAGCACCATCTTGCCAAGCAGAGAGCTATGTCGCCATGCAGCATGTCAGTGGATAGCCCACACACTCCAGCTGTCAGATGGAAAAGACAACTCCACAGGGGCGCCACCGAGACGCGGCCCCGCAGCACCGGACTTGAGAACACCAGCGTTGCCACTGGCCCTTCCCAGCAATCTCTCCGAGAAAGCGTTCTGAGTATCATCAGCCAAGACCCTGGTACCAGCGTGTCGGAATATTAGATTCGTCTGCCTGTTCGCCACTCCTGCAAGGCAGAGCCCTGGCACCGAGCTTCACCCGAAGGGCACAGCGCCGCGCACCCCATGGCACCCAGTGGGGGACCAGCACGGCGCCAGCCGCGGGACGGGCGACCCGGAGCCAGAGGCCCCGAACTTTGCAGCCTTTGCCGTATCCGTGAGCATTGCCATCTGGCTTACAATCGACTGACCCATATTCAACGGCTGTTGGTATGGAAGCCTGCTCCACTCCAGTCCTCAACCACTCAGGCCAGCAGCAGGCCTCTGCAAGAGAGAGCCTGCATGAGCCACCAGAAAGAATACTCGCTACTGCAACCAAGATCTGCACCAAGGGATACTTCCCTCCGGGTCACCCCGGAGCCAGCACCGCGAACCCTTGCGTCTCGCCTACGCACTGCTGCACCTGCCCTGCTGCCACAGCAGCGGCGCGGTGTAAGTCAAACAACGCCTCTGGCTTGAGCATCATCCATTTTCGAAGCTGCCCGCTTCGGCAGGTGGGTTGTTACACACTCCTAAGCGGATTCCAACCTTCATGGCCACCGCCCTGCTATCTCTAGCGGACAACATCCTTTGTGGATTCTATGTATGAGCCAGCACTTGAACCCTGCAACCGCGCTCTCGGATCATCCCGCATCGCCAGCACTGCTTACCAGTAATGGCCCACATGGGGCTGCACACTGTTCCGGGTTGGGCCCCAGCGGCCTCAGCGGATGCCCGGGCAGAATGCCCCACCCCGCTGAGGCCAGAAGGCTGCCACCATCTCTCAAACACACTCAGGCACAGCGGACTGCGTTGGGCACGCCGTCGGCCAGGGATGGCCTTTGACGCGCCACACACAGACGCCGGATGCAGAGAAGTGTGCCTCCGATGCTTGCCCATTCACAGTTTGAGAATAGGTTGAGGACTGATAGACTCCCCAGAATGCCTCTCATGCATTGCTTTACCGGACAAAAGCCGCATCACGATCGACGAGTTCGGACACACTCCCAGCCCCAGCTATCCTGAGGGAAACTTGGGCGGAAACCAGCTACTAGATGGTTCGATTGGCCTTTCACCCCTATGCCCCGCTCAGACAACACGATTTGCACGTCAGGATTGCGACCGGCCTCCACCGCAGTTTCCCACGGCTTCGCCGTAGCCAGGTATAGTTCACCATCTTTCGGGTCCCATGGAGGACACCTCGCACTCAGAACCAGTGTCCATTGGATTCAGGCTCGGCAGCTCTTGCATCAGATCGGTTTGCCATTGCACGCCATGGAGAAACATGCGGCACGCAGCACCATAGATCCCGCATGGATCCAAGAGGCAGCACCGCGGCGCAGAGTCCCCAGAGGCATGGCCACACGCTCTTCAGAGTCCCCAAAGGCGCGGTGAAACACAGTAGCACCGCGGAGAAAGTGGTCCGTTCGCTTTAACCAGGCAACGTTCGGGAGAATCGGCAGCTGCGGCCACTGCTGCATGCCACGCCTGGGTCGGGTCGCGGAGGCCAAACCCGGCCAAGGCGGCGGCACAGCGGGCCCCGCCACCAGTTGCTCCGTACCAGCTTTGACTACACGCACAGCATTGCCTGCGGCCTCCGATAGACTCCTTGGTCCGTGTTTCAAGACGGGCAGGGGATGTCCCTGCCTTGCCAAGCCACTCTTGACACCTTTGCACCACTGTGCACCAACCGGGGTACCGAGAGCCGGGATGAGAGACCTGGAGGGCCTGCACACCACTAGCTCTCCCACTGATTGCACCCGGCGCGGTTGGTAGGCACATGCATCCGGTGCACCACACAGGGGCACACCGGACACCCACAGGGCCATTCTGCCTTGCCACATTTGCCCTCTCGAAGGATGATGCTCCGTGACATGGGTTACGGCTCCGGGCGGGACAGCAGAGCACCAAAGAGCAAAGCCAAGCCCGGAAGCCATCCAGAATCCCAGCCAATGAAGCCTCTTCTCCGTCGGGGCATAGGTCACAGCGACCAAATGCATGCCCCCAGGTCCAGACAGGCGGAGTGCCTCTGCCAGAATGCCACTGCGAATCGATCCCACCAGAGAGTGGGGCTCTGCAGCCAGCCGCAGGCCAGACCCGAGGTCGCTTGTCCAAAAGCCGGGAAGGGCCCCACGACCGCCAATGCCTGTGCGAGAGCCACGGATGGTCTCGCCAGCCACTTCACGGTCCGGGGCCGCATCGCAATCCTCTGTGTCAGGGAAGCATCCACCACCGGTCGCCTGCCGCAGCTTCAGGCACTTTGAACCCTCTTTGCAGAGTCCTTTGCACGTTTCGATCAGTCTACTTGTTAGCTATCGGTCCCATGTCTGTATGCAGCCTTGCCACGGACATGCCTGGCCGTTTGACCTACAGTCCCAAGCAGCTCTACTCCAGGGTCTGGCGTGTGTGCACACCATGGCTAAGAACACCGACCAGTCCTCTTGACAGGAGGGCTGTAGCCCAGGTATCGCGGACCATCCCAGGCCACTCTGACTCTGGATCGGCGCCATAGTAGGTCTGTGCAGCCGTGACAGCCATCCCCATGCCAGCATTGCATCCCGGAGTGCACCCAGTGCTCACCGCATCAGGTGACCAACAACGATACGGGTAGACCGTGTCAATCTGGTTCATTCGCCATTACTGAAGCCATCGCGATTGCTGTCTCTTCCTCTGCCAAGTGATATGCTTAAATTCAGCAGGTAGCTCTCTGTGCTTCAGGTCGCCAGCCGATGGCATTGCGAAGCAATGCAACCCGATGAATCATCCATCAGGGCCGTGCACCGGGAGTGTCAAACCCATCACCCGCGGCCGGAGAAGGCCCAACACCAGCGCCGCGTGCCATGATGGTTCCAGCGCCGTGCAGGGCTTGGCCGCGGGTGATGCAACGGTTCGAATCACTCCACAATGCAGCATGCTCCAACGGTTCTCATCAACGGGCGTCCGAAGGCCAATCGGAGGGCAACACCACGGGTCTCTGTCTCCAGAGGCCGTTGGCACCGCCCCGCTCTGAGCCCGCGGAGTCGCGGCTGGGCCGCGGTCCGTGGGCTCCATGATCAAGCCTCTGCGCGCGGAGAGGTGAAGGACACCCCTCCGCGCTGCTCTGCACGCCAAATGACCCCATGATGAACATGGGATCCCGTGGCATCATTGCAGCCGTATTGGATAACGATTCCGACTCAGACACTGAAGCATCGAAAGGGAGAAACCGGCATTGAACCGCTGGTCTCCACTTGCCTGTTGCGTTCAAAGGTAGTCATCTCCACAAAGCTCACGAGTCTCTGCATTTCGCAATTCCCGTATCGAAGGCTACTCCGTTCTTCCACATCACATGGACCAAGGCATCCACTGCAGCAGGTTGGACATCAACAACCATCTATCTCTGCTCCCTGGCGCGGGAGAGCCCTCAGCGCCGTCACCCACTGGTTGACCAGCAGGTGGCGTTGCACAAAGCTTCGACAATGATCCTGCTGCAGGTTCACCTACAGCAACCTTGTTACAACTTTTGCTTCCTCTAGCAACAGAACATCGCCCAAATTCCATGACAAGACATTGATGTGCACGAGTGCCAATCAGCTTGAGTTCCTGAGGGCTTTATCATTCTGCCATCAGTAGCAACGATGGGCGGTGTGTATAAATGGCAGGGACATAATCTGTGCAAGCTGATGACGTGCACATACCAGGCATTCCTTGTTCATGACAGATAGTTGCAAGCATCAATCCCAAACACGCATTCACAGCTGCAAAGGTTGCCCGCCCACTTCTGGGCAGGACGGTCCCATGGATGGGACACCAAGGCTTGTTCACTGGACCAGTGTAGTGCGCGTGCGGCCCAGAACATCTAGGAGCATCACAGACCTGCTGTTGGCTCTGGCTTGCGTGCACTTGGTAAACATGCACGGCACCCGAGAGAAGCAGCATACCCGGCACTCTCAGACGGGTAATCCACGAGCCCCGGTGGGACCGGCAAGCCGACCCACGGGTCAGGTGTTCCGTCCTACATGAATGCGAGACCGGGGACTATTCAGAGGCAGAGGTCTCACTCGTTATCGGAATCAACCAGACAAATCACTCCACCAATCAGGAGCGGCCATGCACCACCGTCCAGAGGATCAAGAAAGAACCCTCAATCTGTCAATCCCGACTGCGTCCTGACCTGGTAACATTCCCCGTGTTGAGTCAAATTAAGCCGCATACTCCACGCCTTGTGGTGCCATTCCATCAATTCCTTTAAGTTTCAGCCTTGAGACCGTACTCCCCCCTGAATCCGTAAGCTTTGATTTCTCGCTGCAGAGGAGTGAAACCGATGGCATCCTGTTGAGGAGATTATGGCCCACCGACACCGAGCTGACATAGTTTACAGCGGTAGACTACGATGGTATCTGATCATCTTCGCTCCCCACACTCTCGTTCTTGATCGACGAACATGCTCCAGTGGAACGCCTTTGCCGCAGTTGATCCCACAGCGGTCTGAGAATTTCACCTCTGGCGTGTCAATATCCATCACGACGAACAGACCCATCACTGCCGTTCAGAGCCAGCACCGCCCAGCTGCCCGGTGAAGGCCACCGCCGGAGCGGATAGCCTCCGGCCATCTGGGGGCACCAGCACTGCGTTGCCCTTTGCGGACCCTGAGACTCAGCAGAACAGCTGTGTCCACATATGGTCGATCCTTTGCCATCCCGCGCTGAATCATGCAATCAAGTCACGTTTGCTTTGGACGCGCTGAGTTGTTCACAGTGGCATCCATGGACGGCTCCGAGGTCGGGTCGCAAGTGACCCGCGCCCATGTCAGAGGCATGACCGCATCAGCCACCACTGAAGGAGGCTTCTTGCCGGAGCGGTCCGAACCCATGCAAAGCGGGCACGGGGACCATCTGCAGGGGGTTTGAATCCAGCAGCGCATCCACGGAGGCCGCCACCCGGCCTGACGGCCGGGAGACAGCCCCAGCAGAGCGGCCGGACGCCCTGCAGCCCCATGCCCAGGGGTTGACTACGAGCTTTTCAACAGCAGCAACATTTGTATACGCTCTTGGAGCTGGAATTACCGCAGCTGCTGGCACCAGACTTGCCCTCCAGTTGATACTCATTGCTGCGTTTGGATAGCATTCATTGCGGAGTCCCACCCACCACACAGGGTGAGCAGGGCTGCTATGGCTCGTCGCTGTCTCGCCAGACCAGTGTCGGCAGTGGACAATTTGCGCGCCTGCTGCTCGCCTTGGCAATGGTAGCCGTTTCTTAGGCTCCCTCTCCGGAATCAAACCCTGATTTCCCGTTACCCGTGATAGCCATGGTGGTCCACTACACCACCAACCAGAGCTGATAGGTCAGAGACTCACACTGTGGAGCATTCATGGTAGAACCATCTTTGCCATCACAGAAAACGGCCTGAATCACCCTTGCACGCTGCCCTGTACGGGCGCAGGTCTTGATATCGGCCAACTGCCAGTGACCCTGAACGGGCCACAGCTCTGAGCTTCCATGTATTAGCCACCCAGTTGAGGTGAATATCCGGACCGATGTCACAGGGGACCACGAGGGCCCCAAGCAACCAGTGCACAGTCATCAGATTGTCGCCGGTGTAATGAGCCATTCACAGATTCACTCTCAATCCCATGTATTCTGACACTTGCATGGCTTAGTCCTTGAGAGAAGCATATGACAACTGGCAGGATCAACCAGAATCACTCGACTGCATCATGCCCAGGAGCGACCATCGAACCCCATGAAGGGGCGTCAATGGCCTCTCCACGGTGGCTTGCCGTGAGCCACGCCCTCCGACGGACGCCCCGTGGAGGAGCCAATCCGTCGGTGACTGCATCAAACCACGGAGAACCGGAGCTCTCCAAGCGCCCGTGCATGTGCATGCACGGGCCGCGTCTCGGAACCCGCCGGAGATGGACTCCGGCGGGGGGCGATCTCGGATCCATGGCCAGAGGTGGCGCGCACCCCATGGCCGACAGCCAAGGCTGTACCAACTCACGATCGAATGCCTCTGCATCATCTCCGTTGCCCCGCCGCAGGGCAGCCTCGCGAGGGCTGCGCCGCAGCGGGATCGATACAACCAGAACGGGTCTTATCCACGTGGGGGCTGGGTTGATTTGTATAGCGGAGGTTGCAGCCTGCCTCACGCTGTGACCCAGGATCGCCTCCGGCGGTCTCGGGGCCGGGGCGCCATGCGACGCCGCCGGGGGCCTCCCCTTACATAGTAACAAACGGGCCCCGCGGAACGGGAGCTTTCCTCGCGCGATTCGGCCGGGCGAGCCGAAACGGGGATCCATGAAGGCTGCACAGGACATCCGGCTGGGATGGTGACGGGCTGACCCAGGATCGCCTCCGGCGGTCTCGGGGCCGGGGCGCCATGCGACGCCGCCGGGGGCCTCCCCTTACATAGTAACAAACGGGCCCCGCGGAACGGGAGCTTTCCTCGCGCGATTCGGCCGGGCGAGCCGAAACGGGGATCCATGAAGGCTGCACTGGGCAAGCACTGGAATCACCACGTGGAGGCCTGCTCCGCGCGATGATCCCAGTGCCAGCCCTTGACCAGAGGCAGAGAACCCACAGCATGCGGGGCCACTGCGGCTCACAGGCTCGGACCGGTACTAGTTCTCATACGATTCATCTCCGGTGAAGCAACTTCCTCGCCTTAGTACACCAGCCCATGAGAGTCACGTGATATGCATGCGGGACCGTGTCCAAAGAGGCATGCACAATGGTAGGCCCGGAAGCCCACCATCAATGTCACGCTATCTCATGCAACCTTGCCGCGGAATGTTTCGACTGCATCACTGCTGACTGGAGGGCGATGCCTCGGATCCAAAACCATAGAAAGCCATGCGATTGTCCAATCACGTCATCTTGCCTCCTCCGACCGGAGGCGTGCGCTGCTCTCGCTGTGCCGCGGCGAGGCCTCCGTGGGCCCTTCGAAGGACGTCACCAGAGACTGAAGCCCAGGCCTCTTCACGGCATTCGAGACGCACGCCCCGGCATTGGCCATCGGAGATCCAACCCCGCGCGGAACGCAGGGCACGCTAGCCTTATTTGACAGTGCTTGTCCAAAGTTCGGTATGCGGAGGCGATCGGGCACTGAGCCCCATGGGGTGTTTGTCGGACACTCTGGTACAGGATGCACCGAGTCGCACGAAGCCATGCGCTCGGATGCTGCTGCCCCATGGGGTGTGCACACGCCGGGTGCCCGGTTCAGACTTAGATGCTTTCAGCCAATATCCGCCATGTGTAGACTAGCAAGCCCCGGCCGCTCAGCCGACCACAGAAACCAGAGGCATGGCACGAGGGTTCCTCTCGTACTACCACGCGCTGCCGTCGTCAAACCCAATCATCACAAGTGTGAAGGCAATCGCGAAGGATCGCCGTCGAGAAGCAAACCGTGCTCATCGGGAGTTCTGAAGACAGAATAGCGGCCGTTGCAGGAGGGTAAAACCAACCTGTCTCACGACGGTCTAAACCCAGCTCACGTTCCCTGTTGGTGGGTGAACAATCCAACTCTTCTACTCGGCTGCAGGTGAGAAGCTAGGAAGAGCCGACATCGAAGGATCAAAAAGCAACGTCGCTTCGAACGCTTGGCTGCCACAAGCCAGTTATCCCTGTGGTAATTTTTCTGACACCTCTGGCTTCAATATCCGGAACTCGCGTGCTTGACCAAAGGATCGCAAGGCCACGCTTGCACATTGTGGACTCTTACTGAAAGTGACTGCATCAGCAGTGCCTTTGACCTGCTCCTCTGTGAGGGGTTTCCGTCCCGCCTGAGCAGTGCTTCGGGACACCTGCGTTGTCCTGTAACAGGTGTGCCGCCCCAGCCAAACTCCCCATCTGAGCAGTGTCCCGAAGCTGCGGCGAACAAAGCACCTGGGTCGCACACGGGCCCGAGGGCCCGGAACTGTGCTTGGCACACGAAGCGGTGAGGCCGTGAGGCACGACGCAAGGGACGTGCCTCTAGGTCGGGCACCAAGAGGTGCCAGCGGCTGCCGTACCCGAATCATCCGATTAGTAAAGCGGCTGTGGAGGTAGTGGTATTTCATTGCAAGCTTGCGCGTAGCAGCGCGGAGCCTCATCATATCCAGAAGGACGGAAGAGCCGACAGTCGAGATGGCCGCGAAGGCCATGATCAATGCCATGAGTTGGCGCGCACTTCCCACCTGTGCTACACCCTCCATGCTGCTGCACTCTGTCAGACTAGAGTCAAACTCAACAGGGTCTTCTTTCCCCGCTGGAACACCCAAGCCCGTTCCCTTGGCGGTTGGTTCACCAGCCAGCATCTAGGGACAGCAGGAATCTCGTTGATCCATTCATGCGCGTCAATAATCAGTCGACGAGGCATTTGGCTACCTTAAGAGAGTCATAGTTACTCCCGCCGTTTACCCGCGCTTGGCTAAATCTCTTTGCATTGACAATCAGAGCACTGGGCAGAAGTCACCTCGCGGAACCAGCCAGCAGGTCCCATCGCAAAGCTGTGTTTCAATTAAACAGTCAGATTCCCCTGCGTAGTACACAGTTCCGAGTAGACCACACGTGGGTGCCACGGATGGGGCCGACGTCTCAGGTCGGCCATCTCCCCGCCCACGGGAACTGAAGCCAGGCCGCACCCGAAGGCACAGCCTCTCTTCTTTGCACACCCAAAGCTCCGTGCCTCCACCCAAGAGCCGCGGCGGGGCGTGCTTGGCCGTTCCGAGGCACAAGGATCACGCCCGCTGGAGAAGCGGCCTTCGGCTGAGGTGGGGCCTGGACGCCCACGGCCAGAGGACGGCTGGGAAGCCAGCCCTGGCACAGGACAACCAAGCCCCGGAGGGTTCCGTGCAATCCCGACGGGCAGGCCTGACACCCTGGCCCTTGGAGCCACCGCATCTTCCGAAGGTACACAACCAGTTTGCCGATTTCCCTTAGCTGCATTTGCACTGTTGACCAGCGGCGTCTAGCCGAAGAGACCAGCTGCGGTGATTCGGTACGGAGCCATTCCAATCGGATCAGAGCCCCCAGATGGGGGCTTGTCCCGGTTTGGCACCAAGGGTTCACGCTTTGTTGCACAACTTCGCAGGGCGTTCCATGGAGTCGGTGGCCACCAAAGGCATGGCGCATTCCGGGTCGGCCGAGGCCAAACCCTCAGAGCAGGGCACGCGTAAGTCCAATGGTACCAATGCAGCACCATCTTGCCAAGCAGAGAGCTATGTCGCCATGCAGCATGTCAGTGGATAGCCCACACACTCCAGCTGTCAGATGGAAAAGACAACTCCACAGGGGCGCCACCGAGACGCGGCCCCGCAGCACCGGACTTGAGAACACCAGCGTTGCCACTGGCCCTTCCCAGCAATCTCTCCGAGAAAGCGTTCTGAGTATCATCAGCCAAGACCCTGGTACCAGCGTGTCGGAATATTAGATTCGTCTGCCTGTTCGCCACTCCTGCAAGGCAGAGCCCTGGCACCGAGCTTCACCCGAAGGGCACAGCGCCGCGCACCCCATGGCACCCAGTGGGGGACCAGCACGGCGCCAGCCGCGGGACGGGCGACCCGGAGCCAGAGGCCCCGAACTTTGCAGCCTTTGCCGTATCCGTGAGCATTGCCATCTGGCTTACAATCGACTGACCCATATTCAACGGCTGTTGGTATGGAAGCCTGCTCCACTCCAGTCCTCAACCACTCAGGCCAGCAGCAGGCCTCTGCAAGAGAGAGCCTGCATGAGCCACCAGAAAGAATACTCGCTACTGCAACCAAGATCTGCACCAAGGGATACTTCCCTCCGGGTCACCCCGGAGCCAGCACCGCGAACCCTTGCGTCTCGCCTACGCACTGCTGCACCTGCCCTGCTGCCACAGCAGCGGCGCGGTGTAAGTCAAACAACGCCTCTGGCTTGAGCATCATCCATTTTCGAAGCTGCCCGCTTCGGCAGGTGGGTTGTTACACACTCCTAAGCGGATTCCAACCTTCATGGCCACCGCCCTGCTATCTCTAGCGGACAACATCCTTTGTGGATTCTATGTATGAGCCAGCACTTGAACCCTGCAACCGCGCTCTCGGATCATCCCGCATCGCCAGCACTGCTTACCAGTAATGGCCCACATGGGGCTGCACACTGTTCCGGGTTGGGCCCCAGCGGCCTCAGCGGATGCCCGGGCAGAATGCCCCACCCCACCGCCAGAAGGCTGCCACCATCTCTCAAACACACTCAGGCACAGCGGACTGCGTTGGGCACGCCGTCGGCCAGGGATGGCCTTTGACGCGCCACACACAGACGCCGGATGCAGAGAAGTGTGCCTCCGATGCTTGCCCATTCACAGTTTGAGAATAGGTTGAGGACTGATAGACTCCCCAGAATGCCTCTCATGCATTGCTTTACCGGACAAAAGCCGCATCACGATCGACGAGTTCGGACACACTCCCAGCCCCAGCTATCCTGAGGGAAACTTGGGCGGAAACCAGCTACTAGATGGTTCGATTGGCCTTTCACCCCTATGCCCCGCTCAGACAACACGATTTGCACGTCAGGATTGCGACCGGCCTCCACCGCAGTTTCCCACGGCTTCGCCGTAGCCAGGTATAGTTCACCATCTTTCGGGTCCCATGGAGGACACCTCGCACTCAGAACCAGTGTCCATTGGATTCAGGCTCGGCAGCTCTTGCATCAGATCGGTTTGCCATTGCACGCCATGGAGAAACATGCGGCACGCAGCACCATAGATCCCGCATGGATCCAAGAGGCAGCACCGCGGCGCAGAGTCCCCAGAGGCATGGCCACACGCTCTTCAGAGTCCCCAAAGGCGCGGTGAAACACAGTAGCACCGCGGAGAAAGTGGTCCGTTCGCTTTAACCAGGCAACGTTCGGGAGAATCGGCAGCTGCGGCCACTGCTGCATGCCACGCCTGGGTCGGGTCGCGGAGGCCAAACCCGGCCAAGGCGGCGGCACAGCGGGCCCCGCCACCAGTTGCTCCGTACCAGCTTTGACTACACGCACAGCATTGCCTGCGGCCTCCGATAGACTCCTTGGTCCGTGTTTCAAGACGGGCAGGGGATGTCCCTGCCTTGCCAAGCCACTCTTGACACCTTTGCACCACTGTGCACCAACCGGGGTACCGAGAGCCGGGATGAGAGACCTGGAGGGCCTGCACACCACTAGCTCTCCCACTGATTGCACCCGGCGCGGTTGGTAGGCACATGCATCCGGTGCACCACACAGGGGCACACCGGACACCCACAGGGCCATTCTGCCTTGCCACATTTGCCCTCTCGAAGGATGATGCTCCGTGACATGGGTTACGGCTCCGGGCGGGACAGCAGAGCACCAAAGAGCAAAGCCAAGCCCGGAAGCCATCCAGAATCCCAGCCAATGAAGCCTCTTCTCCGTCGGGGCATAGGTCACAGCGACCAAATGCATGCCCCCAGGTCCAGACAGGCGGAGTGCCTCTGCCAGAATGCCACTGCGAATCGATCCCACCAGAGAGTGGGGCTCTGCAGCCAGCCGCAGGCCAGACCCGAGGTCGCTTGTCCAAAAGCCGGGAAGGGCCCCACGACCGCCAATGCCTGTGCGAGAGCCACGGATGGTCTCGCCAGCCACTTCACGGTCCGGGGCCGCATCGCAATCCTCTGTGTCAGGGAAGCATCCACCACCGGTCGCCTGCCGCAGCTTCAGGCACTTTGAACCCTCTTTGCAGAGTCCTTTGCACGTTTCGATCAGTCTACTTGTTAGCTATCGGTCCCATGTCTGTATGCAGCCTTGCCACGGACATGCCTGGCCGTTTGACCTACAGTCCCAAGCAGCTCTACTCCAGGGTCTGGCGTGTGTGCACACCATGGCTAAGAACACCGACCAGTCCTCTTGACAGGAGGGCTGTAGCCCAGGTATCGCGGACCATCCCAGGCCACTCTGACTCTGGATCGGCGCCATAGTAGGTCTGTGCAGCCGTGACAGCCATCCCCATGCCAGCATTGCATCCCGGAGTGCACCCAGTGCTCACCGCATCAGGTGACCAACAACGATACGGGTAGACCGTGTCAATCTGGTTCATTCGCCATTACTGAAGCCATCGCGATTGCTGTCTCTTCCTCTGCCAAGTGATATGCTTAAATTCAGCAGGTAGCTCTCTGTGCTTCAGGTCGCCAGCCGATGGCATTGCGAAGCAATGCAACCCGATGAATCATCCATCAGGGCCGTGCACCGGGAGTGTCAAACCCATCACCCGCGGCCGGAGAAGGCCCAACACCAGCGCCGCGTGCCATGATGGTTCCAGCGCCGTGCAGGGCTTGGCCGCGGGTGATGCAACGGTTCGAATCACTCCACAATGCAGCATGCTCCAACGGTTCTCATCAACGGGCGTCCGAAGGCCAATCGGAGGGCAACACCACGGGTCTCTGTCTCCAGAGGCCGTTGGCACCGCCCCGCTCTGAGCCCGCGGAGTCGCGGCTGGGCCGCGGTCCGTGGGCTCCATGATCAAGCCTCTGCGCGCGGAGAGGTGAAGGACACCCCTCCGCGCTGCTCTGCACGCCAAATGACCCCATGATGAACATGGGATCCCGTGGCATCATTGCAGCCGTATTGGATAACGATTCCGACTCAGACACTGAAGCATCGAAAGGGAGAAACCGGCATTGAACCGCTGGTCTCCACTTGCCTGTTGCGTTCAAAGGTAGTCATCTCCACAAAGCTCACGAGTCTCTGCATTTCGCAATTCCCGTATCGAAGGCTACTCCGTTCTTCCACATCACATGGACCAAGGCATCCACTGCAGCAGGTTGGACATCAACAACCATCTATCTCTGCTCCCTGGCGCGGGAGAGCCCTCAGCGCCGTCACCCACTGGTTGACCAGCAGGTGGCGTTGCACAAAGCTTCGACAATGATCCTGCTGCAGGTTCACCTACAGCAACCTTGTTACAACTTTTGCTTCCTCTAGCAACAGAACATCGCCCAAATTCCATGACAAGACATTGATGTGCACGAGTGCCAATCAGCTTGAGTTCCTGAGGGCTTTATCATTCTGCCATCAGTAGCAACGATGGGCGGTGTGTATAAATGGCAGGGACATAATCTGTGCAAGCTGATGACGTGCACATACCAGGCATTCCTTGTTCATGACAGATAGTTGCAAGCATCAATCCCAAACACGCATTCACAGCTGCAAAGGTTGCCCGCCCACTTCTGGGCAGGACGGTCCCATGGATGGGACACCAAGGCTTGTTCACTGGACCAGTGTAGTGCGCGTGCGGCCCAGAACATCTAGGAGCATCACAGACCTGCTGTTGGCTCTGGCTTGCGTGCACTTGGTAAACATGCACGGCACCCGAGAGAAGCAGCATACCCGGCACTCTCAGACGGGTAATCCACGAGCCCCGGTGGGACCGGCAAGCCGACCCACGGGTCAGGTGTTCCGTCCTACATGAATGCGAGACCGGGGACTATTCAGAGGCAGAGGTCTCACTCGTTATCGGAATCAACCAGACAAATCACTCCACCAATCAGGAGCGGCCATGCACCACCGTCCAGAGGATCAAGAAAGAACCCTCAATCTGTCAATCCCGACTGCGTCCTGACCTGGTAACATTCCCCGTGTTGAGTCAAATTAAGCCGCATACTCCACGCCTTGTGGTGCCATTCCATCAATTCCTTTAAGTTTCAGCCTTGAGACCGTACTCCCCCCTGAATCCGTAAGCTTTGATTTCTCGCTGCAGAGGAGTGAAACCGATGGCATCCTGTTGAGGAGATTATGGCCCACCGACACCGAGCTGACATAGTTTACAGCGGTAGACTACGATGGTATCTGATCATCTTCGCTCCCCACACTCTCGTTCTTGATCGACGAACATGCTCCAGTGGAACGCCTTTGCCGCAGTTGATCCCACAGCGGTCTGAGAATTTCACCTCTGGCGTGTCAATATCCATCACGACGAACAGACCCATCACTGCCGTTCAGAGCCAGCACCGCCCAGCTGCCCGGTGAAGGCCACCGCCGGAGCGGATAGCCTCCGGCCATCTGGGGGCACCAGCACTGCGTTGCCCTTTGCGGACCCTGAGACTCAGCAGAACAGCTGTGTCCACATATGGTCGATCCTTTGCCATCCCGCGCTGAATCATGCAATCAAGTCACGTTTGCTTTGGACGCGCTGAGTTGTTCACAGTGGCATCCATGGACGGCTCCGAGGTCGGGTCGCAAGTGACCCGCGCCCATGTCAGAGGCATGACCGCATCAGCCACCACTGAAGGAGGCTTCTTGCCGGAGCGGTCCGAACCCATGCAAAGCGGGCACGGGGACCATCTGCAGGGGGTTTGAATCCAGCAGCGCATCCACGGAGGCCGCCACCCGGCCTGACGGCCGGGAGACAGCCCCAGCAGAGCGGCCGGACGCCCTGCAGCCCCATGCCCAGGGGTTGACTACGAGCTTTTCAACAGCAGCAACATTTGTATACGCTCTTGGAGCTGGAATTACCGCAGCTGCTGGCACCAGACTTGCCCTCCAGTTGATACTCATTGCTGCGTTTGGATAGCATTCATTGCGGAGTCCCACCCACCACACAGGGTGAGCAGGGCTGCTATGGCTCGTCGCTGTCTCGCCAGACCAGTGTCGGCAGTGGACAATTTGCGCGCCTGCTGCTCGCCTTGGCAATGGTAGCCGTTTCTTAGGCTCCCTCTCCGGAATCAAACCCTGATTTCCCGTTACCCGTGATAGCCATGGTGGTCCACTACACCACCAACCAGAGCTGATAGGTCAGAGACTCACACTGTGGAGCATTCATGGTAGAACCATCTTTGCCATCACAGAAAACGGCCTGAATCACCCTTGCACGCTGCCCTGTACGGGCGCAGGTCTTGATATCGGCCAACTGCCAGTGACCCTGAACGGGCCACAGCTCTGAGCTTCCATGTATTAGCCACCCAGTTGAGGTGAATATCCGGACCGATGTCACAGGGGACCACGAGGGCCCCAAGCAACCAGTGCACAGTCATCAGATTGTCGCCGGTGTAATGAGCCATTCACAGATTCACTCTCAATCCCATGTATTCTGACACTTGCATGGCTTAGTCCTTGAGAGAAGCATATGACAACTGGCAGGATCAACCAGAATCACTCGACTGCATCATGCCCAGGAGCGACCATCGAACCCCATGAAGGGGCGTCAATGGCCTCTCCACGGTGGCTTGCCGTGAGCCACGCCCTCCGACGGACGCCCCGTGGAGGAGCCAATCCGTCGGTGACTGCATCAAACCACGGAGAACCGGAGCTCTCCAAGCGCCCGTGCATGTGCATGCACGGGCCGCGTCTCGGAACCCGCCGGAGATGGACTCCGGCGGGGGGCGATCTCGGATCCATGGCCAGAGGTGGCGCGCACCCCATGGCCGACAGCCAAGGCTGTACCAACTCACGATCGAATGCCTCTGCATCATCTCCGTTGCCCCGCCGCAGGGCAGCCTCGCGAGGGCTGCGCCGCAGCGGGATCGATACAACCAGAACGGGTCTTATCCACGTGGGGGCTGGGTTGATTTGTATAGCGGAGGTTGCAGCCTGCCTCACGCTGTGACCCAGGATCGCCTCCGGCGGTCTCGGGGCCGGGGCGCCATGCGACGCCGCCGGGGGCCTCCCCTTACATAGTAACAAACGGGCCCCGCGGAACGGGAGCTTTCCTCGCGCGATTCGGCCGGGCGAGCCGAAACGGGGATCCATGAAGGCTGCACAGGACATCCGGCTGGGATGGTGACGGGCTGACCCAGGATCGCCTCCGGCGGTCTCGGGGCCGGGGCGCCATGCGACGCCGCCGGGGGCCTCCCCTTACATAGTAACAAACGGGCCCCGCGGAACGGGAGCTTTCCTCGCGCGATTCGGCCGGGCGAGCCGAAACGGGGATCCATGAAGGCTGCACTGGGCAAGCACTGGAATCACCACGTGGAGGCCTGCTCCGCGCGATGATCCCAGTGCCAGCCCTTGACCAGAGGCAGAGAACCCACAGCATGCGGGGCCACTGCGGCTCACAGGCTCGGACCGGTACTAGTCTCATACGATTCATCTCCGGTGAAGCAACTTCCTCGCCTTAGTACACCAGCCCATGAGAGTCACGTGATATGCATGCGGGACCGTGTCCAAAGAGGCATGCACAATGGTAGGCCCGGAAGCCCACCATCAATGTCACGCTATCTCATGCAACCTTGCCGCGGAATGTTTCGACTGCATCACTGCTGACTGGAGGGCGATGCCTCGGATCCAAAACCATAGAAAGCCATGCGATTGTCCAATCACGTCATCTTGCCTCCTCCGACCGGAGGCGTGCGCTGCTCTCGCTGTGCCGCGGCGAGGCCTCCGTGGGCCCTTCGAAGGACGTCACCAGAGACTGAAGCCCAGGCCTCTTCACGGCATTCGAGACGCACGCCCCGGCATTGGCCATCGGAGATCCAACCCCGCGCGGAACGCAGGGCACGCTAGCCTTATTTGACAGTGCTTGTCCAAAGTTCGGTATGCGGAGGCGATCGGGCACTGAGCCCCATGGGGTGTTTGTCGGACACTCTGGTACAGGATGCACCGAGTCGCACGAAGCCATGCGCTCGGATGCTGCTGCCCCATGGGGTGTGCACACGCCGGGTGCCCGGTTCAGACTTAGATGCTTTCAGCCAATATCCGCCATGTGTAGACTAGCAAGCCCCGGCCGCTCAGCCGACCACAGAAACCAGAGGCATGGCACGAGGGTTCCTCTCGTACTACCACGCGCTGCCGTCGTCAAACCCAATCATCACAAGTGTGAAGGCAATCGCGAAGGATCGCCGTCGAGAAGCAAACCGTGCTCATCGGGAGTTCTGAAGACAGAATAGCGGCCGTTGCAGGAGGGTAAAACCAACCTGTCTCACGACGGTCTAAACCCAGCTCACGTTCCCTGTTGGTGGGTGAACAATCCAACTCTTCTACTCGGCTGCAGGTGAGAAGCTAGGAAGAGCCGACATCGAAGGATCAAAAAGCAACGTCGCTTCGAACGCTTGGCTGCCACAAGCCAGTTATCCCTGTGGTAATTTTTCTGACACCTCTGGCTTCAATATCCGGAACTCGCGTGCTTGACCAAAGGATCGCAAGGCCACGCTTGCACATTGTGGACTCTTACTGAAAGTGACTGCATCAGCAGTGCCTTTGACCTGCTCCTCTGTGAGGGGTTTCCGTCCCGCCTGAGCAGTGCTTCGGGACACCTGCGTTGTCCTGTAACAGGTGTGCCGCCCCAGCCAAACTCCCCATCTGAGCAGTGTCCCGAAGCTGCGGCGAACAAAGCACCTGGGTCGCACACGGGCCCGAGGGCCCGGAACTGTGCTTGGCACACGAAGCGGTGAGGCCGTGAGGCACGACGCAAGGGACGTGCCTCTAGGTCGGGCACCAAGAGGTGCCAGCGGCTGCCGTACCCGAATCATCCGATTAGTAAAGCGGCTGTGGAGGTAGTGGTATTTCATTGCAAGCTTGCGCGTAGCAGCGCGGAGCCTCATCATATCCAGAAGGACGGAAGAGCCGACAGTCGAGATGGCCGCGAAGGCCATGATCAATGCCATGAGTTGGCGCGCACTTCCCACCTGTGCTACACCCTCCATGCTGCTGCACTCTGTCAGACTAGAGTCAAACTCAACAGGGTCTTCTTTCCCCGCTGGAACACCCAAGCCCGTTCCCTTGGCGGTTGGTTCACCAGCCAGCATCTAGGGACAGCAGGAATCTCGTTGATCCATTCATGCGCGTCAATAATCAGTCGACGAGGCATTTGGCTACCTTAAGAGAGTCATAGTTACTCCCGCCGTTTACCCGCGCTTGGCTAAATCTCTTTGCATTGACAATCAGAGCACTGGGCAGAAGTCACCTCGCGGAACCAGCCAGCAGGTCCC
This sequence comes from Eutreptiella sp. 'Long Island Sound 2002', assembly GCA_964036045.1. NCBI lineage: Eukaryota > Euglenozoa > Euglenophyceae > Eutreptiales > Eutreptiaceae > Eutreptiella > Eutreptiella sp. 'Long Island Sound 2002'. The sequence continues at coordinate 11,115 of CAXIWF010002241.1, read as the reverse complement.
ATCGCAAAGCTGTGTTTCAATTAAACAGTCAGATTCCCCTGCGTAGTACACAGTTCCGAGTAGACCACACGTGGGTGCCACGGATGGGGCCGACGTCTCAGGTCGGCCATCTCCCCGCCCACGGGAACTGAAGCCAGGCCGCACCCGAAGGCACAGCCTCTCTTCTTTGCACACCCAAAGCTCCGTGCCTCCACCCAAGAGCCGCGGCGGGGCGTGCTTGGCCGTTCCGAGGCACAAGGATCACGCCCGCTGGAGAAGCGGCCTTCGGCTGAGGTGGGGCCTGGACGCCCACGGCCAGAGGACGGCTGGGAAGCCAGCCCTGGCACAGGACAACCAAGCCCCGGAGGGTTCCGTGCAATCCCGACGGGCAGGCCTGACACCCTGGCCCTTGGAGCCACCGCATCTTCCGAAGGTACACAACCAGTTTGCCGATTTCCCTTAGCTGCATTTGCACTGTTGACCAGCGGCGTCTAGCCGAAGAGACCAGCTGCGGTGATTCGGTACGGAGCCATTCCAATCGGATCAGAGCCCCCAGATGGGGGCTTGTCCCGGTTTGGTCACCAAGGGTTCACGCTTTGTTGCACAACTTCGCAGGGCGTTCCATGGAGTCGGTGGCCACCAAAGGCATGGCGCATTCCGGGTCGGCCGAGGCCAAACCCTCAGAGCAGGGCACGCGTAAGTCCAATGGTACCAATGCAGCACCATCTTGCCAAGCAGAGAGCTATGTCGCCATGCAGCATGTCAGTGGATAGCCCACACACTCCAGCTGTCAGATGGAAAAGACAACTCCACAGGGGCGCCACCGAGACGCGGCCCCGCAGCACCGGACTTGAGAACACCAGCGTTGCCACTGGCCCTTCCCAGCAATCTCTCCGAGAAAGCGTTCTGAGTATCATCAGCCAAGACCCTGGTACCAGCGTGTCGGAATATTAGATTCGTCTGCCTGTTCGCCACTCCTGCAAGGCAGAGCCCTGGCACCGAGCTTCACCCGAAGGGCACAGCGCCGCGCACCCCATGGCACCCAGTGGGGGACCAGCACGGCGCCAGCCGCGGGACGGGCGACCCGGAGCCAGAGGCCCCGAACTTTGCAGCCTTTGCCGTATCCGTGAGCATTGCCATCTGGCTTACAATCGACTGACCCATATTCAACGGCTGTTGGTATGGAAGCCTGCTCCACTCCAGTCCTCAACCACTCAGGCCAGCAGCAGGCCTCTGCAAGAGAGAGCCTGCATGAGCCACCAGAAAGAATACTCGCTACTGCAACCAAGATCTGCACCAAGGGATACTTCCCTCCGGGTCACCCCGGAGCCAGCACCGCGAACCCTTGCGTCTCGCCTACGCACTGCTGCACCTGCCCTGCTGCCACAGCAGCGGCGCGGTGTAAGTCAAACAACGCCTCTGGCTTGAGCATCATCCATTTTCGAAGCTGCCCGCTTCGGCAGGTGGGTTGTTACACACTCCTAAGCGGATTCCAACCTTCATGGCCACCGCCCTGCTATCTCTAGCGGACAACATCCTTTGTGGATTCTATGTATGAGCCAGCACTTGAACCCTGCAACCGCGCTCTCGGATCATCCCGCATCGCCAGCACTGCTTACCAGTAATGGCCCACATGGGGCTGCACACTGTTCCGGGTTGGGCCCCAGCGGCCTCAGCGGATGCCCGGGCAGAATGCCCCACCCCGCTGAGGCCAGAAGGCTGCCACCATCTCTCAAACACACTCAGGCACAGCGGACTGCGTTGGGCACGCCGTCGGCCAGGGATGGCCTTTGACGCGCCACACACAGACGCCGGATGCAGAGAAGTGTGCCTCCGATGCTTGCCCATTCACAGTTTGAGAATAGGTTGAGGACTGATAGACTCCCCAGAATGCCTCTCATGCATTGCTTTACCGGACAAAAGCCGCATCACGATCGACGAGTTCGGACACACTCCCAGCCCCAGCTATCCTGAGGGAAACTTGGGCGGAAACCAGCTACTAGATGGTTCGATTGGCCTTTCACCCCTATGCCCCGCTCAGACAACACGATTTGCACGTCAGGATTGCGACCGGCCTCCACCGCAGTTTCCCACGGCTTCGCCGTAGCCAGGTATAGTTCACCATCTTTCGGGTCCCATGGAGGACACCTCGCACTCAGAACCAGTGTCCATTGGATTCAGGCTCGGCAGCTCTTGCATCAGATCGGTTTGCCATTGCACGCCATGGAGAAACATGCGGCACGCAGCACCATAGATCCCGCATGGATCCAAGAGGCAGCACCGCGGCGCAGAGTCCCCAGAGGCATGGCCACACGCTCTTCAGAGTCCCCAAAGGCGCGGTGAAACACAGTAGCACCGCGGAGAAAGTGGTCCGTTCGCTTTAACCAGGCAACGTTCGGGAGAATCGGCAGCTGCGGCCACTGCTGCATGCCACGCCTGGGTCGGGTCGCGGAGGCCAAACCCGGCCAAGGCGGCGGCACAGCGGGCCCCGCCACCAGTTGCTCCGTACCAGCTTTGACTACACGCACAGCATTGCCTGCGGCCTCCGATAGACTCCTTGGTCCGTGTTTCAAGACGGGCAGGGGATGTCCCTGCCTTGCCAAGCCACTCTTGACACCTTTGCACCACTGTGCACCAACCGGGGTACCGAGAGCCGGGATGAGAGACCTGGAGGGCCTGCACACCACTAGCTCTCCCACTGATTGCACCCGGCGCGGTTGGTAGGCACATGCATCCGGTGCACCACACAGGGGCACACCGGACACCCACAGGGCCATTCTGCCTTGCCACATTTGCCCTCTCGAAGGATGATGCTCCGTGACATGGGTTACGGCTCCGGGCGGGACAGCAGAGCACCAAAGAGCAAAGCCAAGCCCGGAAGCCATCCAGAATCCCAGCCAATGAAGCCTCTTCTCCGTCGGGGCATAGGTCACAGCGACCAAATGCATGCCCCCAGGTCCAGACAGGCGGAGTGCCTCTGCCAGAATGCCACTGCGAATCGATCCCACCAGAGAGTGGGGCTCTGCAGCCAGCCGCAGGCCAGACCCGAGGTCGCTTGTCCAAAAGCCGGGAAGGGCCCCACGACCGCCAATGCCTGTGCGAGAGCCACGGATGGTCTCGCCAGCCACTTCACGGTCCGGGGCCGCATCGCAATCCTCTGTGTCAGGGAAGCATCCACCACCGGTCGCCTGCCGCAGCTTCAGGCACTTTGAACCCTCTTTGCAGAGTCCTTTGCACGTTTCGATCAGTCTACTTGTTAGCTATCGGTCCCATGTCTGTATGCAGCCTTGCCACGGACATGCCTGGCCGTTTGACCTACAGTCCCAAGCAGCTCTACTCCAGGGTCTGGCGTGTGTGCACACCATGGCTAAGAACACCGACCAGTCCTCTTGACAGGAGGGCTGTAGCCCAGGTATCGCGGACCATCCCAGGCCACTCTGACTCTGGATCGGCGCCATAGTAGGTCTGTGCAGCCGTGACAGCCATCCCCATGCCAGCATTGCATCCCGGAGTGCACCCAGTGCTCACCGCATCAGGTGACCAACAACGATACGGGTAGACCGTGTCAATCTGGTTCATTCGCCATTACTGAAGCCATCGCGATTGCTGTCTCTTCCTCTGCCAAGTGATATGCTTAAATTCAGCAGGTAGCTCTCTGTGCTTCAGGTCGCCAGCCGATGGCATTGCGAAGCAATGCAACCCGATGAATCATCCATCAGGGCCGTGCACCGGGAGTGTCAAACCCATCACCCGCGGCCGGAGAAGGCCCAACACCAGCGCCGCGTGCCATGATGGTTCCAGCGCCGTGCAGGGCTTGGCCGCGGGTGATGCAACGGTTCGAATCACTCCACAATGCAGCATGCTCCAACGGTTCTCATCAACGGGCGTCCGAAGGCCAATCGGAGGGCAACACCACGGGTCTCTGTCTCCAGAGGCCGTTGGCACCGCCCCGCTCTGAGCCCGCGGAGTCGCGGCTGGGCCGCGGTCCGTGGGCTCCATGATCAAGCCTCTGCGCGCGGAGAGGTGAAGGACACCCCTCCGCGCTGCTCTGCACGCCAAATGACCCCATGATGAACATGGGATCCCGTGGCATCATTGCAGCCGTATTGGATAACGATTCCGACTCAGACACTGAAGCATCGAAAGGGAGAAACCGGCATTGAACCGCTGGTCTCCACTTGCCTGTTGCGTTCAAAGGTAGTCATCTCCACAAAGCTCACGAGTCTCTGCATTTCGCAATTCCCGTATCGAAGGCTACTCCGTTCTTCCACATCACATGGACCAAGGCATCCACTGCAGCAGGTTGGACATCAACAACCATCTATCTCTGCTCCCTGGCGCGGGAGAGCCCTCAGCGCCGTCACCCACTGGTTGACCAGCAGGTGGCGTTGCACAAAGCTTCGACAATGATCCTGCTGCAGGTTCACCTACAGCAACCTTGTTACAACTTTTGCTTCCTCTAGCAACAGAACATCGCCCAAATTCCATGACAAGACATTGATGTGCACGAGTGCCAATCAGCTTGAGTTCCTGAGGGCTTTATCATTCTGCCATCAGTAGCAACGATGGGCGGTGTGTATAAATGGCAGGGACATAATCTGTGCAAGCTGATGACGTGCACATACCAGGCATTCCTTGTTCATGACAGATAGTTGCAAGCATCAATCCCAAACACGCATTCACAGCTGCAAAGGTTGCCCGCCCACTTCTGGGCAGGACGGTCCCATGGATGGGACACCAAGGCTTGTTCACTGGACCAGTGTAGTGCGCGTGCGGCCCAGAACATCTAGGAGCATCACAGACCTGCTGTTGGCTCTGGCTTGCGTGCACTTGGTAAACATGCACGGCACCCGAGAGAAGCAGCATACCCGGCACTCTCAGACGGGTAATCCACGAGCCCCGGTGGGACCGGCAAGCCGACCCACGGGTCAGGTGTTCCGTCCTACATGAATGCGAGACCGGGGACTATTCAGAGGCAGAGGTCTCACTCGTTATCGGAATCAACCAGACAAATCACTCCACCAATCAGGAGCGGCCATGCACCACCGTCCAGAGGATCAAGAAAGAACCCTCAATCTGTCAATCCCGACTGCGTCCTGACCTGGTAACATTCCCCGTGTTGAGTCAAATTAAGCCGCATACTCCACGCCTTGTGGTGCCATTCCATCAATTCCTTTAAGTTTCAGCCTTGAGACCGTACTCCCCCCTGAATCCGTAAGCTTTGATTTCTCGCTGCAGAGGAGTGAAACCGATGGCATCCTGTTGAGGAGATTATGGCCCACCGACACCGAGCTGACATAGTTTACAGCGGTAGACTACGATGGTATCTGATCATCTTCGCTCCCCACACTCTCGTTCTTGATCGACGAACATGCTCCAGTGGAACGCCTTTGCCGCAGTTGATCCCACAGCGGTCTGAGAATTTCACCTCTGGCGTGTCAATATCCATCACGACGAACAGACCCATCACTGCCGTTCAGAGCCAGCACCGCCCAGCTGCCCGGTGAAGGCCACCGCCGGAGCGGATAGCCTCCGGCCATCTGGGGGCACCAGCACTGCGTTGCCCTTTGCGGACCCTGAGACTCAGCAGAACAGCTGTGTCCACATATGGTCGATCCTTTGCCATCCCGCGCTGAATCATGCAATCAAGTCACGTTTGCTTTGGACGCGCTGAGTTGTTCACAGTGGCATCCATGGACGGCTCCGAGGTCGGGTCGCAAGTGACCCGCGCCCATGTCAGAGGCATGACCGCATCAGCCACCACTGAAGGAGGCTTCTTGCCGGAGCGGTCCGAACCCATGCAAAGCGGGCACGGGGACCATCTGCAGGGGGTTTGAATCCAGCAGCGCATCCACGGAGGCCGCCACCCGGCCTGACGGCCGGGAGACAGCCCCAGCAGAGCGGCCGGACGCCCTGCAGCCCCATGCCCAGGGGTTGACTACGAGCTTTTCAACAGCAGCAACATTTGTATACGCTCTTGGAGCTGGAATTACCGCAGCTGCTGGCACCAGACTTGCCCTCCAGTTGATACTCATTGCTGCGTTTGGATAGCATTCATTGCGGAGTCCCACCCACCACACAGGGTGAGCAGGGCTGCTATGGCTCGTCGCTGTCTCGCCAGACCAGTGTCGGCAGTGGACAATTTGCGCGCCTGCTGCTCGCCTTGGCAATGGTAGCCGTTTCTTAGGCTCCCTCTCCGGAATCAAACCCTGATTTCCCGTTACCCGTGATAGCCATGGTGGTCCACTACACCACCAACCAGAGCTGATAGGTCAGAGACTCACACTGTGGAGCATTCATGGTAGAACCATCTTTGCCATCACAGAAAACGGCCTGAATCACCCTTGCACGCTGCCCTGTACGGGCGCAGGTCTTGATATCGGCCAACTGCCAGTGACCCTGAACGGGCCACAGCTCTGAGCTTCCATGTATTAGCCACCCAGTTGAGGTGAATATCCGGACCGATGTCACAGGGGACCACGAGGGCCCCAAGCAACCAGTGCACAGTCATCAGATTGTCGCCGGTGTAATGAGCCATTCACAGATTCACTCTCAATCCCATGTATTCTGACACTTGCATGGCTTAGTCCTTGAGAGAAGCATATGACAACTGGCAGGATCAACCAGAATCACTCGACTGCATCATGCCCAGGAGCGACCATCGAACCCCATGAAGGGGCGTCAATGGCCTCTCCACGGTGGCTTGCCGTGAGCCACGCCCTCCGACGGACGCCCCGTGGAGGAGCCAATCCGTCGGTGACTGCATCAAACCACGGAGAACCGGAGCTCTCCAAGCGCCCGTGCATGTGCATGCACGGGCCGCGTCTCGGAACCCGCCGGAGATGGACTCCGGCGGGGGGCGATCTCGGATCCATGGCCAGAGGTGGCGCGCACCCCATGGCCGACAGCCAAGGCTGTACCAACTCACGATCGAATGCCTCTGCATCATCTCCGTTGCCCGCCGCAGGGCAGCCTCGCGAGGGCTGCGCCGCAGCGGGATCGATACAACCAGAACGGGTCTTATCCACGTGGGGGCTGGGTTGATTTGTATAGCGGAGGTTGCAGCCTGCCTCACGCTGTGACCCAGGATCGCCTCCGGCGGTCTCGGGGCCGGGGCGCCATGCGACGCCGCCGGGGGCCTCCCCTTACATAGTAACAAACGGGCCCCGCGGAACGGGAGCTTTCCTCGCGCGATTCGGCCGGGCGAGCCGAAACGGGGATCCATGAAGGCTGCACAGGACATCCGGCTGGGATGGTGACGGGCTGACCCAGGATCGCCTCCGGCGGTCTCGGGGCCGGGGCGCCATGCGACGCCGCCGGGGGCCTCCCCTTACATAGTAACAAACGGGCCCCGCGGAACGGGAGCTTTCCTCGCGCGATTCGGCCGGGCGAGCCGAAACGGGGATCCATGAAGGCTGCACTGGGCAAGCACTGGAATCACCACGTGGAGGCCTGCTCCGCGCGATGATCCCAGTGCCAGCCCTTGACCAGAGGCAGAGAACCCACAGCATGCGGGGCCACTGCGGCTCACAGGCTCGGACCGGTACTAGTCTCATACGATTCATCTCCGGTGAAGCAACTTCCTCGCCTTAGTACACCAGCCCATGAGAGTCACGTGATATGCATGCGGGACCGTGTCCAAAGAGGCATGCACAATGGTAGGCCCGGAAGCCCACCATCAATGTCACGCTATCTCATGCAACCTTGCCGCGGAATGTTTCGACTGCATCACTGCTGACTGGAGGGCGATGCCTCGGATCCAAAACCATAGAAAGCCATGCGATTGTCCAATCACGTCATCTTGCCTCCTCCGACCGGAGGCGTGCGCTGCTCTCGCTGTGCCGCGGCGAGGCCTCCGTGGGCCCTTCGAAGGACGTCACCAGAGACTGAAGCCCAGGCCTCTTCACGGCATTCGAGACGCACGCCCCGGCATTGGCCATCGGAGATCCAACCCCGCGCGGAACGCAGGGCACGCTAGCCTTATTTGACAGTGCTTGTCCAAAGTTCGGTATGCGGAGGCGATCGGGCACTGAGCCCCATGGGGTGTTTGTCGGACACTCTGGTACAGGATGCACCGAGTCGCACGAAGCCATGCGCTCGGATGCTGCTGCCCCATGGGGTGTGCACACGCCGGGTGCCCGGTTCAGACTTAGATGCTTTCAGCCAATATCCGCCATGTGTAGACTAGCAAGCCCCGGCCGCTCAGCCGACCACAGAAACCAGAGGCATGGCACGAGGGTTCCTCTCGTACTACCACGCGCTGCCGTCGTCAAACCCAATCATCACAAGTGTGAAGGCAATCGCGAAGGATCGCCGTCGAGAAGCAAACCGTGCTCATCGGGAGTTCTGAAGACAGAATAGCGGCCGTTGCAGGAGGGTAAAACCAACCTGTCTCACGACGGTCTAAACCCAGCTCACGTTCCCTGTTGGTGGGTGAACAATCCAACTCTTCTACTCGGCTGCAGGTGAGAAGCTAGGAAGAGCCGACATCGAAGGATCAAAAAGCAACGTCGCTTCGAACGCTTGGCTGCCACAAGCCAGTTATCCCTGTGGTAATTTTTCTGACACCTCTGGCTTCAATATCCGGAACTCGCGTGCTTGACCAAAGGATCGCAAGGCCACGCTTGCACATTGTGGACTCTTACTGAAAGTGACTGCATCAGCAGTGCCTTTGACCTGCTCCTCTGTGAGGGGTTTCCGTCCCGCCTGAGCAGTGCTTCGGGACACCTGCGTTGTCCTGTAACAGGTGTGCCGCCCCAGCCAAACTCCCCATCTGAGCAGTGTCCCGAAGCTGCGGCGAACAAAGCACCTGGGTCGCACACGGGCCCGAGGGCCCGGAACTGTGCTTGGCACACGAAGCGGTGAGGCCGTGAGGCACGACGCAAGGGACGTGCCTCTAGGTCGGGCACCAAGAGGTGCCAGCGGCTGCCGTACCCGAATCATCCGATTAGTAAAGCGGCTGTGGAGGTAGTGGTATTTCATTGCAAGCTTGCGCGTAGCAGCGCGGAGCCTCATCATATCCAGAAGGACGGAAGAGCCGACAGTCGAGATGGCCGCGAAGGCCATGATCAATGCCATGAGTTGGCGCGCACTTCCCACCTGTGCTACACCCTCCATGCTGCTGCACTCTGTCAGACTAGAGTCAAACTCAACAGGGTCTTCTTTCCCCGCTGGAACACCCAAGCCCGTTCCCTTGGCGGTTGGTTCACCAGCCAGCATCTAGGGACAGCAGGAATCTCGTTGATCCATTCATGCGCGTCAATAATCAGTCGACGAGGCATTTGGCTACCTTAAGAGAGTCATAGTTACTCCCGCCGTTTACCCGCGCTTGGCTAAATCTCTTTGCATTGACAATCAGAGCACTGGGCAGAAGTCACCTCGCGGCAACCAGCCAGCAGGTCCCATCGCAAAGCTGTGTTTCAATTAAACAGTCAGATTCCCCTGCGTAGTACACAGTTCCGAGTAGACCACACGTGGGTGCCACGGATGGGGCCGACGTCTCAGGTCGGCCATCTCCCCGCCCACGGGAACTGAAGCCAGGCCGCACCCGAAGGCACAGCCTCTCTTCTTTGCACACCCAAAGCTCCGTGCCTCCACCCAAGAGCCGCGGCGGGGCGTGCTTGGCCGTTCCGAGGCACAAGGATCACGCCCGCTGGAGAAGCGGCCTTCGGCTGAGGTGGGGCCTGGACGCCCACGGCCAGAGGACGGCTGGGAAGCCAGCCCTGGCACAGGACAACCAAGCCCCGGAGGGTTCCGTGCAATCCCGACGGGCAGGCCTGACACCCTGGCCCTTGGAGCCACCGCATCTTCCGAAGGTACACAACCAGTTTGCCGATTTCCCTTAGCTGCATTTGCACTGTTGACCAGCGGCGTCTAGCCGAAGAGACCAGCTGCGGTGATTCGGTACGGAGCCATTCCAATCGGATCAGAGCCCCCAGATGGGGGCTTGTCCCGGTTTGGTCACCAAGGGTTCACGCTTTGTTGCACAACTTCGCAGGGCGTTCCATGGAGTCGGTGGCCACCAAAGGCATGGCGCATTCCGGGTCGGCCGAGGCCAAACCCTCAGAGCAGGGCACGCGTAAGTCCAATGGTACCAATGCAGCACCATCTTGCCAAGCAGAGAGCTATGTCGCCATGCAGCATGTCAGTGGATAGCCCACACACTCCAGCTGTCAGATGGAAAAGACAACTCCACAGGGGCGCCACCGAGACGCGGCCCCGCAGCACCGGACTTGAGAACACCAGCGTTGCCACTGGCCCTTCCCAGCAATCTCTCCGAGAAAGCGTTCTGAGTATCATCAGCCAAGACCCTGGTACCAGCGTGTCGGAATATTAGATTCGTCTGCCTGTTCGCCACTCCTGCAAGGCAGAGCCCTGGCACCGAGCTTCACCCGAAGGGCACAGCGCCGCGCACCCCATGGCACCCAGTGGGGGACCAGCACGGCGCCAGCCGCGGGACGGGCGACCCGGAGCCAGAGGCCCCGAACTTTGCAGCCTTTGCCGTATCCGTGAGCATTGCCATCTGGCTTACAATCGACTGACCCATATTCAACGGCTGTTGGTATGGAAGCCTGCTCCACTCCAGTCCTCAACCACTCAGGCCAGCAGCAGGCCTCTGCAAGAGAGAGCCTGCATGAGCCACCAGAAAGAATACTCGCTACTGCAACCAAGATCTGCACCAAGGGATACTTCCCTCCGGGTCACCCCGGAGCCAGCACCGCGAACCCTTGCGTCTCGCCTACGCACTGCTGCACCTGCCCTGCTGCCACAGCAGCGGCGCGGTGTAAGTCAAACAACGCCTCTGGCTTGAGCATCATCCATTTTCGAAGCTGCCCGCTTCGGCAGGTGGGTTGTTACACACTCCTAAGCGGATTCCAACCTTCATGGCCACCGCCCTGCTATCTCTAGCGGACAACATCCTTTGTGGATTCTATGTATGAGCCAGCACTTGAACCCTGCAACCGCGCTCTCGGATCATCCCGCATCGCCAGCACTGCTTACCAGTAATGGCCCACATGGGGCTGCACACTGTTCCGGGTTGGGCCCCAGCGGCCTCAGCGGATGCCCGGGCAGAATGCCCCACCCCGCTGAGGCCAGAAGGCTGCCACCATCTCTCAAACACACTCAGGCACAGCG
>CAXIWF010002240.1:0-26497 GCA_964036045.1 Eutreptiella sp. 'Long Island Sound 2002' | reverse complement strand
TTCATTACAAGGTGATACTGATTCTACTATTAGAGGAAAGCTCTCTATAGACATTCAAAGGTGGGAATGGCCCGAAATACACGACACACATCAGTTGTGATCTACAATAGTTACTATATCTCACCATGCATTCGAAGGAACTTATTGAAACCTGACCTATACACAATAATGAGGGGAAAAATATATATATGCAGATGCGTAATCTGAATTGCACTTCCAAAGAAGATATCTTTGGTTGACTAATTTCAACATCGTGCTAATAAACCATCAGCTACTGCAATGCTTTGGTTTGTTTTGCTTTGCTATGGCAGGAGCTGGTGGAGGCGGGAACTTAAAAACAATCCCAGGAATCCCCAAATAAATCATCCTTCTTGTCTAGCGACACGGCTCGCATCGCGGAACCAGTAAATTCACTTTCAGTGAACGGGAAAAGTGAATCCGAGCTATCAGAGGTCGAGCTACCTAATATTCTATTCCAGTCGCTACTGAGGGAAGAATTAACAGGCCTCGCAGTACTAACTCCAGCAACGCCGACCGAGACTGATGCCTGTGATATGGTATTGTATTGTGCAAGAACTCTCTCCGTACCCACTGGTAACATAATATAATTGGGTAGAGCGTCATCATCACTACTGGTGTATACATCAGCAGGCGACGGCCCGGATGTGAGAACATCAGAGAAATATCTGCTCGTTTCAAAACTCCAAAGCGAGAGGCAGAACAGCCCTTAGGAAAGCAGAGAAGATAGATTGCCACGCTCCCAATACTGATCTGGTAAACAATGTTTCTCCGAGTATATACTCCATAGCCCAGAAAACGATCTGTCCGAATAGCCCATCTAAAAAAATCGGTTTCGATAATCAAACGCAGTTTTAAGTCCACACCAAACAGCATAAAGTGAATGATTGGAGGGAAAAAACATCAATTTAATCAATGTAAGACGCATGCATCAAAGTAGCCTTTACAAAGTTTACTTACAATCACAAGCCCTCATTCCCTTGAGGTAGTTCAGTTCCGCCACTCACACACCAGGTTGTCGTGCAGTGCAGTATGCGATCGTCCAAATACAAAAAATAGATCTATAGTCTTCATTAAAGCAGGCTGAGTCATAGCATCGACAATTGTTTACACACCCTCGAGTGTTTCTGATCTTTCTCCGAAACACGGCATAGAAAAAAGTTGCCAACTTGCGAGAGGTGAATAGCCCAAGTTCTGTGGTATCTCCAGTGCAGATTAAATCCCAAATAAACTCAGCTTGTCGATATTCTTCGGGATCAGGTGGTTTTGCAGAATAAAAATGGGGGATCAAGTTCTTGAATCTATCTTGGAGTCTACTTGGTTCCGTGGCGGGAAGATCGACTACGGTCGGACATGTTGCCCTGTTCCCATCGACAGCTCTCTCAGCTGTAACTGATGATGCTGCACCCATAGAAGACTAAATTGCTGCTAGTTCACATGAACCCATCAGTAGTATCGGTTTAACCGTAATAAGAATATCTGCTGATAGTCGTAAATTACCGGTAATGTAAATTTACTTACCCTGCTGTGGCATCTTTTTTTAAGGGAGTGTAAAAAAAAAGTGGTGATCTTGCGACAAAACTAGGGGGATTTTTATCCACTGGATTATTTGCTGGATCTTCCGAACACTCCCATATACTGTAGATCACCGGTAATTTACGAGTAAATTCATTGATGTCTGCTCCTCGAGCAGAATTTATTTGGTGCCATCATGCTTCAGTAATTAAATAATGCTGGGATTGCACCAAATAAATTCTGCACATGCCTCTGCTCTGCAGGGGTGATGAAATAAAATTTCGTGCAGCAAATATAATATTTTGGCAACTCATGGTGTAGAAAATTACAGCCCCAATCCACCACCAGTCTGAGAACAGCACAGCACAACATCAATATAACACTACCAAGCGATCCCACTAGATTCGCAGGTGCTGACTAAGGGCCGCAACTACCGCATCAGCAAGTTGCTGAGATGCCAATGCAGTCTTGGTCGCAGCCGTACACTTCACATCCACACGTATCACACTGGAACCGTCTAGTAGTTTGCCCAGCGCCAGCACGGTGCCTCCTGCAGCGGTTTTGGCGCTCATAGAGGCTGCTTGGCTCCTACTACCCTTGCTGCTGAGCTCCGTCTCCACTACATGTGCGCGCAGGAAACTGGCCAGAGACTTGAAGGCAGTCTTGGCTTTAACAGGGGGCGTACAGCTCGTGATAGGCACCATCACGGAGGCAGCGGCACTCCGGCTGCTGGAGCTGACCTTCTCTACAGCAGCCATGAATGCAGCCTCTGTGAGCTTGTGCGGTGCGAAGGCAGCGCTGATGGGTATGGACATGTGCTCCATGTAGACCGCGTCTGCTGGTGCGCCCCAAAGGGACTCGACTGACATGCACAAACGACACTCCACCACCACTGCACTGAGATGCTGCTGCTGCTCCAACGGGTAGGCTAGGGGTACATCGACCGAGTGTTTCATGCTTTCACCGGGTGCTAAGCGCGACGCTAGACAGACTGGCGGGCCTCCAGGGCCATATGGATTGGAAGCAAACGCCGCGCTTTGAAAGTTAACAGTGACCGCCACTGCAGGTGCATCTCTAGAGCCAGCGTGGACAACCTTCCAATGTATGGTGAGCGAGTTACTAGACGCACAGCTGGCTGCATACATAACATCAGCTTGGCGCCCCACATGCAGAGGGAGCCAGTGCAGCTTAGATGAAGACGAGAAAGAAGCAGATAAAGAGGAATGGCCCTGTTTCTGTTTCTGCACATTCGAGTCCACTGTACTTAGGCCCTGAGTTGCAGCGGGACTGTGAGGTGCAGCAGAGACATCATCTGAGCCCAGCAAATCCACATATGCTCCACTTCCACTCTCAGCATCGCAAATGTCAACCAGCAGCTGCTGCCCCCATCACTCCATCTCCGGCACAGTCTTGACCCTTGCTAGTGGACTTCTTGGAGGGTTTGTGCTCCTTTTCGCGCTTGCCCTTCTTGTCTTTTTATCCTTTTTGTCCTTCTTCTTCCGGTTTGTTGGGAAGAATGATCAGTGGCGGTAGCAGCGGTGGTGGCGGAGGGGTTGTACTCCGGGACTACACGGTGAGTAGGCGCCACCAAGACCTCATCCGGGCCTCACGGCGTGCTCAGGTCCACATTTGTGAGGTCCTGCTTCAGAGTAGGCGAGGAGTCAGTAGAGCGGTAATTAGAAAATAAATCAATCAATCAATAAGCATGACTAAAACAGACAATAGCTTGACAAAAAATAGCTGCTTGGAGGAGAGAAGGAGAGGAGCAGAGGAGGAGGATAACAGGGGAGGAGGGGTGGTGGTGAACAATTCTATTAACACTAATTTCCAGCTACAGCTATGAGGCGAATTTTCAGCGCAATGCACTCGGATAGATTACCTCGAGTGAGTCGTCATCTTTTCCACCGCGCCCCGCACTCGTCCGAGCCAGCCCTTTAGTCCTGCCGCGCCTGCGGCCTGCCCCACTTCTCGTCGATGCCGCAACTGCTCCCGTCAGAGATGTCACTTCCGTCTTCGACTACGGCGCCCGCCGGCACCACATCGCTAAAGTTGACACCTTCCGCACCTCCCTTTTCACTGCGATTGTGCTTCCCCCCTCCACCTGCCCCGCCTCGACTGCTTCTTCCTTTACCACCATCCTTGTGCTTTCTACTCCGTCGTTTGCTGCCATCCGGACCGCCAGGAATCTCCTCGAACTCGCCTAGCACCTTCGCCAGGGGAGCTAGGTCTACAGCCTGCTTCGAACTACCTCCCAGCATGAAAACATCATCAGTGGAGTTCCTCGTCGCTATACCAGTGGAGCCAGTCGCGCCCGTGGTGCCGGTGGTGACCGTGCTTTGGTCCCACGCGGAGGATGCACGATCCATCCCGGAGTTATCGTAGCCACTACTACTACTGCCGCCAACACCAACACCGCCGCTGCCAGCCCCAGAACCACCACGTGTGCCTCCAGAAAACGACTGCGACAGCCGCTGCTGGTAGTCGCCTGAACCTGCACCACTACCCGAGCCGAACCCGGAATATCTTCCACTGCCCGTAGTAGAGCGACCGCCACCACTACTACTTGAATCCCCTGAGCCTCCCAGTAGAGAAACCAAGTTGATCGACATGTTCTGAGGAATATCTACTGCTAATAAACTATCAAGTGCGCCTTGATCAAATGCTTCCTCCAAGCAACTTTCCCCAGTCCCTGAAGAATCTCCGCCACCGCCAAGCTGGATGAGCTCCTCGGGCAGAGGTACTCTACGCTGTGCCTTGGAATGCACTGCGTAGAAGGGCTCGGCACAGAGGCTCTGCAGCACGGCGCGGCGGCATATCAGGGCTTGGGCCGCCTGGTCGTCCACCGCCTGCACGCTGATCTGGGTGTAGACAGGCAGGTCCAGTAGATCCATCACGTGCTGCTCCTTCTCATCAAGCCCACTAGCACCGCTAGCCGTAATCGTAGAAGCAGCTACCACTCTCCCGATCTTATGCTGTTTAGACCCATGTTCAGCGCCTTTTTTGCGAGGTCCGCTCCCAGGTTTGCGCACCTCTTCGATGTGTTCTTCCCAGTCTAATGGCAGCACGTCAAGCTCAGCTAGCAGATACCGGAATGAGGTGGCGCGCTCTTGTACCTCCAGGTCTTGACTCTACAATTACACATAACAGCAAAGGTTTGTTTGGGAGGATGGTGCGGGGAGGGGTGGGGGGGGGGTGGGGGGAAGAGAAGCAAACAAGTGCGAAGAAGGTTGACTAACACAATAAGCAGTACCAGAAAAAACAGCATTGGCATCAATACATTGTTTTTACCTGCATGAATATGGGCAACCGCGAACGAACGACTCCCACAATGCTGGAGAGTTCCTCAGTGTCACAGTCAGCACAGGCGCGCACAAAGAGCTTCACTGCTGCATGCACGTACACGGCCTGCACTGCGGGGGGCAGATTGGTTGCACGTGGGTGCAGCAGCGCCTCGACCACCTTCAAGTGTAACTGCTGCCCTCGCCACGCTGAGCGGATCTCGTCACCTGCAGCCGCCTCAATCCAGAACGCAGTTCCCGCTCCCTCCCCGTCAATATCATCATCATCATCATCGTCCTCATCATCAGCAGCGTTATCTCGCGCGATGCTGGTGATGACCTCGCAATACTCTCCGACGATCCAAGCGGCGGCTTTGAGCACCTCGCACACAGTGACCCGTGCCTGAGTGAGCACCAGCTGGTTGTCCAGCAGCAGCGACAGCATGGCGTCCACAGCGTAAGCACGAACACCCTCCACGCGCAGGGCGACTTCAATCAACTGATCCGCGACTTCCTTGCCATGTGCTCCAGCACCCTCAGCTCCAACTGCTCCTGCTTCAACAGCTCCAGCCACACTTCCAGCAGTGCCTGTCATGTGAGCCAGTTCGAGCAGTACTGAGGTGTACCAGGCGAAGTCTGAGACCATACTGTACTTGTCGCGACGACCCATTTGAAGGATCTTGCGGATTAGCTCAGCTCGGTAGCGACCCTCTGCAACCCGTGCATGCTGCAATTATTGCCCCAATACCGCCACCGCAAAAGTATAAAGAGAGAATCACACATAACAATTGATTTGTAGAGTTTGTATATATTTGGTATGAACAAAAAATTAAACCAAACACAATATTCAACTGATAAGTAGCTTATTTAAAGCACGACACAGTTGATGTAATAGCAAAACAGACACCTCTACGAATGCCTACCTCAAGTAAGTGCTGAACTAGGTTGACCAAGCTCTTTCGAGACACGATTCCCGCAAGCAACTCAAGTGCCTTGGCACGTATGGTGACATCCTCATCGTTCAGACAGAGTAGAACAAGGTCACGGTGCTCCACCACGCTGCGCGGGTGACTACGCATGAGTTTTGACAGCCCCACCAGACCCAGGTACTTGAGGTTCTGATCTACATCCTCGATAAACACGCGCAAATAGTCGGAACAGAGCTTGATGACAGCCGGGGCGTTCTTAGCATCGGTCCCATCCTCGCGCTTGGAGTATGGCAGAGCTTCTGTCACGGTGTGAATGCACTCGTACTGCAGGGACTTGGCACTGGTATTCTGTATTATTGTAACCAATGGCTCCAACAGTTTCCGGGCGAGTCTAGGCTCTTCGGGAACCAGGGCACTCAAGAGCTTCACAACTTTAATGAGCATCCAATTGTTCGATGATGTAGTGAGCAACCGGAAAAACTTTGGTGCCATTGCTAGGTAGTTACGTGGGTTCTTATTCGCCAGTTCACAGACAGCATTGACCGCACATGATACCACTGAGCTGTCGGAATCATCCAATGCGTCTTTTAGTTTATCAAAGGTCAGACGCAGACCTTGCGGAAATTTCACGTACATCTTATACATGGCTAAGACCGCTTTCTTGCGAACATATGGACGAGAGTGTTGCATTAGTGCTACCATATCAGATAAACAGTCTCGAGACAAATCTTTAGTTGCAATATTGGCCAAACAGTTAATAGCCAGCCCAACATCAAACTGGCTGTCGCTGTTACTGTTGTTTACTAACTCCTTTTTGAACAGATTTGTAGTCAACAAAATCACATCTGTGCTCTCTGTGAAGGACTGTATTTCCTCGTAAGTGACACAATGCAGGAAGTGATATTATTACCGTACAATTTCAATCATACCAAAATACCAAATGGGGATCACGAGTAAATATATAGAAGACAAGTTGAAGTGGTAAAAAATGCCATATAAAAGCAACTTAATGCCAGGTAGTACCTGGTTTGCTGCCAGGTATCCTACTCGCTTGTGGCCAAATCTTGGTTGGGACATAACTTCGACAATTGAAAAGGAAGCCCAGCTGGCATTATAACCAATCATCTGAAGGTATGTAAGTTTCCTCACCTTTTCCGGGAAGATATGTATGAAACACAGTTTTAGGGGAAAAGGTTACGCCCAAAATAAAAAAGTCTTGGGTTGGGAGGTAAGAAGAAAATTGATTTGCCAGCTATACTTACAGCCTCAGCCTTGATGTATGGGTCTGTTGATCTTAGTTCGGCCTTTATTTCAGTCAAAGCTTTGGAAATGAAGACGTTTACATCGCGTTTATGGGCGCGAATGCCTTTGATTAGATCCTGCAGCCCTCGTTGGAATATAGGGTCTGACATTGTTCTGATTAGGCAGAACAACTATAAAAAGGGTATTAAGTTTACAGACGGCAATGACAGCGATAACAAAGGTTTATTGATTATTATCTCCTGTTCTGCACTTCGATAATGACAGCAGGGGATGAGCATCGTAAATTAAAAATGAAGCCAATGGCTAGAATAACTTTAAGAGTAAATTCTAAATTATTCTGACAGCCAGTGGTGAATTAATTTCCATCCCAGCAGCAGCAGCACTCGCCAATGATTTGACTGATAATTTTCCCAACTTCCAGCATCATGTACAGTTACTGTAAAATTCGAATCTTTTATTTACAGGCCAAATTCATAAATTGAAAACTCCGAAACTGGGATATACGACATCATGTTTTCCAGCTGGAATTGAATTTTCATCCGCTGTCTGCTGAAAATTGATAGTGCTATTTTTTTTTATATGGGAGTACTGAGTACTTGTAATATACTTCAAAACTTCAATACTTCTAGAATATCAATTCGACCATCAAGCCTCCACGATGGATAATAGAGTCGTTACGTGGATTGATTTAGTAAACTCCCCACTGGATGGTATTTTACAAGATTTGAAGAGCCTATACCAAAGGGATGGAATAGTTAAACTGACTTCTCTCGAAGAAATCTTGCCTTCAAAATACACGCTTAATAAAATTGTCGAAGAATTAGTATGCTCTCAAGGGGAACGAGTGGAAAAATATTACGAAAATGTCAATGTGAAGACGAACTCGGGCATCGAGAAACGGCGCGTACTTACGCGCCTGGAGCGGTTTGTCGATTCTCATCCACAGTGGGAGGCACTAGCAGCCACTGATGGCGTATTATCAAAACTTGTGGCATGCATCTGTGGAGAAAATGAAGAGGGAGATTCGGCCAATTGGTGTTTGTTTAAAGAGAAGTTCAACCTTAAGCCACCCGGGGGTTCAGGCTTTGTTCCTCATTATGATATGCCCAGCTTATACGCAACTGGCTTGTGTCAGGATATTATGATAACGGTTATGATTGCAATCGATGATATGACTTCTGCCAATGGGTGTCTACATGTGGCTCGTGGTAAGGTGTCTGAGAGCGACCGCCTACCGTTCCATTCTCCCTCGAAAGATCTAAATCCTGACACTGATGGGAGACCCGGCGCTATTCTAGAAAGTCATGCCAGCACATTGGTATGGGAGGCAATAGAGTGTAAGGCGGGAGACATATTCGTATTCAGCGGTTGGCTTCCTCATCGCTCACCCGCCAACCAAACACAGAAACAGCGGAGAGCTATTTTCCTGACCTACAACCCTGCATCTGAAGGAAACTTGCGCCAGGAGTACTACATGATGATGAACGAATGGAGAAAAAAAGCCAAACGGTAGGGTGATTGAAACTGAGACTTCTTCGCGAAGCCTTTTCTGTCACAGAGTCCGGTACCAAGATATTAGAGAATAGTACTACTAGTGTCAGACTAGTAGTATTATTCACTATGATATTGACTATCCTTTATCTTTGCCTGGTCGCCGCAGAAACCCAGTGGGGTTCCGAACAGTTCGAAAGAGTCTGCGAATATGGCATCAAAACAATGTGGTGCATCTTCTTATCAAGGTACTATGATAGTAGCTATTGGGCTTCTACTAACAGTTCAAAAGTTTTGCGTCTCGCCAGTAGTTTATATAACTGAAAGTGTAAGAAGAAGTCTTGCGACTTTCATATTTAATCATTTTCCGAGGCAACTTCCACCACTGCGGCATTATTCAAACCGATCTTGCTAATTCTTGCGAATCGCCGGGTCGAGCTATCATTTAAAGTCACCGTGACTTAGTCGAGTTGCGATAATCTATGATAGTAGCCGCTGCTATCAGTCACTGTCATGCATGCGGCATGATGATCATGACTCATGCTCTGTCAGGCATCAGCATTCGTAACTTATACTCGATGATTCACAATATCTCGTTCATAATAGCACTCACCTAAGACCTTAATTATACACTGCCGGCGCTTTATTCACAGCTATAAGTAATAACATTTTATTTCAGCATACTGTATGTACAGTACCTTTATGATACTGCTGTGGGATACTCTGCTGGGATATCAGCCGGTGAACTTATCACAAAAGTTTAGTCCCAAGCAAAAGCGCGAACTTACAATGTTAAAGTAAAGTAAAATTTGAGTATTGAATAAAAACGATGCCATCATGTACTTCGACGTACAGTAATTCCAGAATTACAACGGTTCCTGGGGTTCCAGGGGTTGTTTTCCTTGCAGCCGCCTCCACTGCCGGAATTTTTTCTGGAATTTTACGCAAGTCAGCAAGCCTCAGGGTTAGCACCTCATAACTTTTTTTGCAATAAATTTATTTCAATCTCACTCTTAATCGTTACTATCCCAGTATCCAACCCTCGAACAATTTTATTTTCATTCTATTGTCATGGAAGCTTTCGATAAAGGTTGCATTGATGCGGAACTTCTGGAGAAAAAAAGGAAGCGTCTGGAGAGAAACAGAGAAAGTGCACGAGAATGTAGGAAACGCAAAAAGGAGAAAAAAGCAATGCTTCGGCAGCAACTTGTTCAACTAGAAGCTGATAATTTGCAGTTGAGGTTGAAGCTCCAAGTAGGCCATGATAAGCTGAGAGATGATAATGGCCATGAACACATTACTACGAAATTAGATGCTATGATCCGAGAGGGTGCCAGTGAGGCCGACATACAACAAGCTGTGGCCGAACTCCAAGAAAGATATTCTGATTACGGCCGAGATCGTCGTTCTGCAATCGATTTTCATGTTTCACAGCTGCGTCGTTGCCTTCAGCCCACTCAGACGACGCGTGCAATTTTGTGGCTAATGAGTCTGGCGGCACAGTTTCACGATCCCGCTACGGGAGAGATCCGATACACGGAACCCAACGAGGTGTTTAACCTTTGGCTTGATTTGCTCAACGAAGTTAAGCCGTCTCCTCAGCAAAAAAAACTCATGGTGTCGTATACCGCTCCCTCTCCTTCGGGCAATGACCCTTTTGCGGATATCAAGAGCGTAACACAGACTTGTAACAGCATGCTCGACCGCCTCGCAGATATCATAGGAAACAAAAATGAATCGCTCGATATGGAAATGGCTAACATCCAGACTATCCTCAGTGCCAGTCAGGTCGCTAAGTTCATTCTCTGGATCGACCAGAACCCCGCGTGCATGCAGATGCTTGAGGCGCTGTGGCCGCATATATCCTCACACTCGGTGCCGAGCAGCAGTAACAGCACGTGCAGTAACAACAACCCTTCAGTCTCCCGAACCACGAGCGTGAATGATAATTTATCGAGCGCTGGGGATGCTGACGAGTCTGATGAAGATGACGACGATTCTTCAGGTTAAAGGATTGGCTTGCTGGCGGACTGTTCACCAGCAGCTTTTCACCATGCCCGGCCATGTAATATTGTTTTTGATACTAGAAATGAGAGAATGGCGCTCGAAAAAAATGGTCTACAATGGCAATGATTCTCCAGTTTGGGCATAAATAAGTACATCGCACAACAGTGCCATGCCCCTAGCGGGGAACTTAATTCAATGCGCGTACCTAGAACCACAGCTACTGAGTGGACTACGATATCTCATTGCATTGTAATACCGCTTGTAAAAAAAAGTTTAACACAGTTTCCGTTCTAGCAAAAACAATATTATGTGTGTGTACGGATGGCGGGTAGAAACAGGAAGACTTTTCATCATAGACTCGTTTGTTGTATGCTTGCACTGTTTCAAAAGTTATTTTTAAAAGTCATGTTGAATTATAAATGCCATGAAGGCATTGGAAAAATAAATGTTGCTGCGCGAACAATTTCTTACCATTTTAAAACCAATTGTCGTACTTCAGCAGCATTAAAAGTCATCCAGTACGTGCGTACCAATTGGCAAGGGCAGTGCTTAACCTCAGAAATATACAGCACCAATGGTCACGGTAACCTCATCATCCAAGTTATATTCATAGCTTCATAGGAGAGCTATCCAGGCACCAAAAACTAAGCACGATGAGAAGGAGTTTGGCGGCGCTTAGCTTCTTTTGGCTTTCTTTTTCTTATCACTCTTCTTTTTCTTCTTCTTTGGCGTCGAGTCGTCATCATCATCACCTGCGGTAAAATCATCACCAAGAATAACATCTGCACCAGCAGCAGCATCACTTCCTTCAGCAATCAAACCCTTTACTCTCGGGCCCTTCAGTGCATCTTCTTCTTGTTGCTTCCTTCTTTTAGCCTCAATTGCGTCCTCCTCTGTTCTCATAGGACAATCTTTAACTAAATGCGTTTTCTGCAGGCAGATGTGGCAGCAGCCTCCTTGGGGGTATAAACCATTGGGATTTTCAGGGCAGTCGCGAGCAATATGACCTATCCCTTTGCATACGAAACAGCTTGCAAATTTTAATTTACCACCCGGTTCTCTTGGTTTAGGACAGGTTTTGAGTGTGTGATCAGTGGACCCGCAATTAAAGCAGAGTTGCGGACCCTCAATAGCTTTCGGAGCAACAGATGCTAATGCTAACCTTGGGCAATCCTTGACAAAGTGTCCTCGCTTTCGACATCCTAAACATACAGTAAAATTCGCTGCCTCTTTTTCGTGTTCGGCATCCATGTCTTTACCAAATTTCCGCTTGCGATCATCCTTGCTCAACTTTGGGAGTGCCTTCTTTTCTTTCACAGCAAGTCTTAATTTTTGTCGTTCTGATAGTTCTTTTGGTTCTCCTGCATCTTTATTCATACGCTGCTGGATTTTAACAACCTTTCTCCTCTCAGATTTTGTTATCTCCTCCCTTTTGACCATTTCTGCCAAAGCATTTCCACTGATGTGTCCCGCATGGAGTTTGCGGGCGAGCTCGTTTAAATCTACCATTGCGGTCAATGCTGGAATCACTACAAGCTCAGAAGATACTATAGGGTTAACTGGCATTAGTGGTATTACGGATTTGCCTAATTGTGTTATTCTGACTGGCATTCATCAAAGTGATAAAAATTTTCTGAATCACGCACAAAAATTATCACGCTCGACCATTCATTCCAAACTTTACTTCAAACTCAAGTTGAGCATCTGTGAAATTTTGTTGACGCAGACCCACAATATGTTTTTGAAGACTTTTTGAATCGTCTAGAAATCACGCAATTTCTTTCCAATGACTTTGAAACTTATGCCGGTGTGACTTGCAACTCTTTATCTAGATATACATGTAGTTGGTAGCATGAGTAGCAAATGGTTCAAGGAAGTAACTAACAAAAATAATCGATCCTTTTCTTTTATTTAGTTTCGGTGTTTTAACCAGGGATCCTGGGATTTGTTTTATTAGTCAAGTTAGGCCACTTTTCCGCCGGAAACTACCATGGGAATCAAGTTCATGCCTTAAAAGGAAAGAGATTACTTTTAATTTTAGATAACATTGGCAAGGCTATGTAAGTTGGAAACGTGTAGAATATAGCTTGAAACGGGGAATTATGAGCAGGTAAGTAATAGTTCACAATGACGGCCCTACAGTTTATACGACGATGCGAATGAAAAACGTTCTGTTCCTGTGACTACCAGCACCTTGTTTCCACAGCATAGCTATATCGATATGACATATCCTTGCTGCTTCTGGTATTCTTTGACTTCAAGTAATGTATCTTGGTCCGCAGTACCCCGCCCCCCCCTACTCTTAAGCAACTCCACGCAGATATCCACTAGCATGCAGTAGCTCTATGGTGCGTGAGGTGGCAGAGCGTCTTCGTTTATCTTGTTTCACATCTTAGCATGCTCAAAACGAAACCCAGACTGCAGCGCTATATTAATTTGTGCCATAGTCAGCATCTTATCGCGAGTGAGATTACTTACTGAGTGAGGTTACTCTGAAGTTGTACAGCCCAGCCCTGGTGATTAAACCATACATTCGACATGAAGGTGCAATAATAGAGCACCGCGAACTGATCAACTTCTTCGTCTACGCTGCAGGTATTGGATTCCGCCTTAGCTGCAGCGCTGGTTTTCGTACCATTGGCCTGCCGGTGCGAAGACCCATGCTCAACGAAGATTTTCTGGATTGTCGACAAATGGCCTATCTACTTCTCGTTCAGTGCAACAGCCCTATTCTGGATCTCTTTGACGGACCAAAATATAGTGGCTGTATGCGCGAACAAGTCTTTCCTCCTAAAATAACAGTCAGCTGAGTATAACCATTCAATATTGGCTCTCATATATGGTGCCTGGACTCCTCTATATCCATAGCTACTTGAAGTTGTGCATACGTGGGAAGTGGAACAGGTGGGCAATCTGATGTCAGCACGGCAAAGAGCAGCGATTTTTGCATGTAGAGTATCGATACCACGGACAGTGTCATGGTCTGCTGTAAAAACGGTAGACATATACAACAATATTACGAAGATTTCAAAGCTTCAAAGTTTGGTGATGAAAAGAAGTAGAAGTACTGTAACTTAATTTGCTTCTCTACTTGCGCTTGTAATCTCCGCTACCGGCATCAAAATACACACTATATCCATGATTATAGGTTCTGGTTAGGTCAGGGCAGATGAGATCACTCTACTTTATCAGATCCATTCCAACTTAAGCCGATTCTGAACTTTTACAGAGAAATACCCATTTTCATTTCGCCCACATTAACCGAAAAAAGTCCTTTAATCTCGTAACTTTTGAATGCTTTGGTAAATAACATCAGCACTGTACCTTTGTGGGCTTAAATCGCTGCGTTGATTGCCGACTATAATGATTGCCACGGCCATGACGAGCTCAGATGTGCTCGAAATTGGAGGAGGTGCTGGGATCAGGTTTCTAATGCATCGAGGTCAGGAAAGTTAGTGCAAATAAGCACCGTATCTTAGAACATACATAAGAAGCAATTCCCGCGTAGTTGCCCTAACTTTGTGGACGGTTGCACATATACAATTATTGCATAGAAGATATGCTCACACGTGGTCGCAATGAATGACCTTCTAGATCTTGGTTCCACTTTTCCTTCGTTTTTTCTTGCTACTTTCCAAAACTATAGAAGTATTTAGTCCTACCAACAATAAACGAAGATAACAGTAGTCTATAACACTCTATAGCTACTTTCTAATTCACTTCTAATCTGAAATGGAGGATTTAAACTTATCAAAAGCATTTAAATGTTTCAAACTTATCAAAAGCATTTAGTGGATTTGTATTTGTAACCTAAATCTAACATATTTCCACTGTATATAATAGAATGAATAGTCAACAGAGGGTTCATAAAATTTCTGTTCTAGGCAAATAGCGTAGTCTGAGTAACCCATTTATTGGTTTATTATGCAGCAGTACTGCATCACAACAAAAATCATCCAGCTTATCAATTATAATAAAACCGGTGAATTACGACTCGTCGGTTGTAGTGCTTCTCTTTAAGGCCATAGCTATCTCTAATCTTCCAGTAATATTATCATTATCTATATGAAAATACACCACTACATTGCGGCGGTTGGTTTGTATTTGCTCCAATCCTCCAATATCGACGCAGCGAGCTCTCCAAATTACGTTGAAATACAACCACATATTGACCCTGAAAACAGTGGTCGTCGAAGAGGTCTTTTCTCCAATAAAATTCAACCTGATTTCGATATGACATCTGATTCGACTAAATCTTCGAAACAAATATCTGGTTATGTCTTTGGCGATGATGAAGAGGCGAGCATGCATCACAGGCAGAAGCATAACGATTCCTATGTGAAACCTTCTGCTACCAACAAGCACTCAAGTGCCGTTTTGATGTCACCTGGGCTCTTTGTTAAGCTTGGTGTATACTATTTTGCGCTGTACTTTTTCACTGTGGTTTACAACGTTTCGAACAAGCACGTGTTGAACAAATTACCGGTACCAGCGACGCTTGGAGTTATACAGCTCTTTCTTGGTATTCCTCTCTTCCTACCTTTATGGCTCACAAAGCCACCTAAGAATATTTCAGCATTATCTTTGTTATCCATCGCTAAGATATCAACAGCACATGCATTGGGAAACTTGGCAACTATGCATGCCCTTTCAGCTGGACAGGTCAGCTTTACGCACGTAATCAAATCAGCTGAGCCACTATTTTCTGCGGCTCTATCGGCGATACTTCTGAACAGCTTCTTAGCATGGCCAGTGTATCTATCACTTCTTCCAATCATTTTCGGTGTTGCATTGGCAAGTTTCAAAGATGTCTCTTTCAGCTGGTTTGCCCTTTGGGCAGCGATGTCCTCTAACTTCTTTTACCAGCTTCGCTATGTTTTGTCCAAACAGCTCATAGGACCTATTGGTACTCTTAAAGAGAGAGACACGATCTCTGCTGCGAATTTGTTTCGAGTTGTCACAATTGGCTCATCTTTAATCATGATTCCAATAAGTCTATTTCTTGAGCTCGACTCTATTTATACAGAATGGACAGCTGTCGTCAAGACAAAGCAGGACCGAAATGACATGGTAATCAGTATCTTTATATCAGGGTTTTCATACTATATTTACAATGAGATCGCGTTTTGGATCTTAGACTTGGTACATCCAATCACTCATGCTGTGGGAAATACTATCAAGAGGGTCGTGCTAATCGTTGCATCAGTTCTTATCTTTCGCATACCATTAAACCTTCAAGGCGCAGTGGGTACGCTCATTGCTGTGGCTGGATCTTTGTTGTATGCCTTCACAAGCCATCATTACTCTTCATCGCAGTGAGGTTTAAGATACTGTGCAAACTATGTACATTACTAAATATGTATCATATTTTTAAAATAACAAACTTGGTTAGCGAGCCGAATTCGGTCTTCGTTCTTTGGAAAACTGCTCGATAGTCAGTAGTCACCATCATCGTTAGAGATATCATCAAATCCTATCTTTCTTTTCTTCGCTTTCTTTTGCTTGTGTCCAAAACCAACCGACTCACTCGGTTGCTTCTTTTCACCAGAGTTACTCGAACCTCGCTGTGTTCGTTTATTCAACAATACCTCGTAGGATGAGTAAGAAAATAGTCTATCTTTATCGTCGATTTGCCCACGAACACGAGTTGCACGATCAAGTTCCCAGCCCTTGACTATATTCCCCAAATGCGTATCTTCCAAGTAGTTTGTCTCAACAGTGTAAATTCGTTTATTAACATCATTTATCCACTTTTTTATCTGTGCATGATGCTGCTTCAAAGCTTTTAGCTCTTGAGATTCTTTCAGGGTTTCCGCTGCCTGCGATGCCGGGGACAAGGTGTCAGCTTTCTCCTGGCATGGTTGAGTGTCGAATTTGACAGCATCACTTTCAGTGCACAACTCTGCTATCGCAACTGCAGGATCTGACATATCTCAAGGACGACGTAGAAAGATAGTCTGGTTTTGTCAAGCTAACAATTATATCTTACTCGTAATTTTTGACTTGTAAATGTACTTTTGATTTTTTTCTCTTAACTTATCAGGTTGACCAATAGCTGATTAATTGATTAATTTGAAAGGACCAGTGAATTTATAAGTTTTGTGAAGGCAATAACTTGATAAGCCCTTCATAGTGAAATTCAATGATCACAATTCAATCATCGTTGCCATGGGCACTACATTCAACAAAATTATGAGTACATTGTAGCTATCCTATCCCTCCAGATCAGTGCTACTAGCATAGCACCTAGTACTTTAAAGTATGCAGTATGAGCTAGCTAAAACTTTTGTTGCCAATCAACAAATGCATAACACCTCTTATTTAAAATTGTTAAGCGATACTACTCCGTATATTGTTAGGCCGCCTAACAGGCGTATAATTTGCAGTAGTATCATGATCGCCGTGTCCAGACCGTCCGCAATATTTGCCACGAACGCAAAGCACACAGTGTAACTTGTTATGGAACAAAATATCAGTCAAGATTTGAACCGTACAAAATCATGACTGATAGCTACGTGTATACGTATACATGGGTCGAGCCAGATGGAAGTCGACAGTACGTACTGCAATGTGCTCCCTGATGACTCGTGACTATATATGGTGCACAGTTGAAACAAACCCTAGCGAAATATTGTAAATTTATCTTCCAAGGCTGGGATGCAGTAGGATTGCATAATAGCTGAAAGTGTATCTGGCGTATAGGCCTCCTAGCCCCGCTAGCCCTACTCTCACAACCCACAAGCTGCATCTCTTACTCGCTTTCGTCATCATCGAAAAGTTCATCAACGATGGACGAAATCACTTTCTTAACGGTGTCTCTATCATGCGCCATGTACTCGCTGTAGTTGCACTGCGAGTCTCCAAGAGGACATAGCCCGCCCGCACCCGCAATGCTCCACCACTGGTCCACAGACATCTGCCCAACATACTGGAAAGCCGTCATGTATGTGGTCAGGCGATCGGAGTTGGTGGTGCCCAGCAAAGGGATGAACCGTGCGGGGTGAGACAGCAACCTGGGCGCAGAAAAAAATATTACCATTACAGAAAAATAAATAAAAGTATACCCGTAAACAATAAATAAAATAAAAATAGAATATACTTTTAGTGTTACAAATAGCGTGTCGGGATTTTATTGAACATTTGCTAGAATATGGAGCTCCCACCGGGGAAAAGACAGAAGTTTAGATATGATCATAATTATTCTCGAGGTCTTACCAGGTGAGGGCCACCACGGACTCGTCCGCAATACCCATATCATCTCCGACACTCTTGAGGCTGCGAAGAATCTTGTTTTGTCGCTCTCCTTTCCTCACAAACAGCCTGTTAAGTCCACCAACTGGGTCACCTCCCATTGAGCTCCACGCCAGTGGGCGCAGACCCATACGATATGCGTGGTCAACCAGCTCGCTATTGTAGTTCATGTACGAAGGATTCCACACACTGGCCTCGAACTCGTGAGTTACCAGTTTAATGTCTCCACCTGACACAACGTCCAGTCTCGCTTGCAAGAGGTCGAACTTTGAGGGGAAATGGTTAGAAACCCCGAAAAACTTGACCTTTCCTGCCGCCTTCATATCCACAAAGAACTGGGATACTGCATCAGCATCCATAAAAGAGTCGGAATAGTGCAGCAGTAAGATATCGACGTGTGAAGTTTGAAGCACTTGCAAATACCACTCCAGGGTTTGAGACAAGTGTTCAACTGACGTGTCGATGCTGGATGGAAAAATAATGTCCATTTTGGCCACAATGGTGATTTGTTCGCGAAGACCTGGCGTCATGGCAAGTGCCTGCCCGAATAACTCTGCAGATGTACCCTGATCTCCACCTTTAACGGGATAGACATCAGCCAGATCAAACAGATTAATCCCGAACGAAAGAGCTTGCTGGATCCAAGCATTGATATCTGCAGCGCTTGTTAAGCCGGAAATTTTATCGCCTAAATGAAGAGCACCCATCCCGATGCGGGAAACTGTTGGACAGTCTTCATAATCACACAGGCGGAGGGACGGGACAACGGTATTCGTAGTGGTCGCATTTTGCGCTGCCGTCGCGACGGCCAATAAAAGAGCTCCAACGAGCAATAAAGTTAGGGCAAACATGGTAATGTGCTTTATTTCAGCAATATTTTTTCAATATGACTGGATGGCTTGCCAATACCATACACGGGAATGGAAACATAAGATCCAGATAAAAATTCGCCTATGAGGGATGATGAAATAACCGGTGCTTTTTCAGTTGCGTCTAATAGTATACAGAACATTTTATATTTATATATGATATTCATCAGGTGGTAGTCCCTATAAATTGAATTTAATTGACGCATATTTAAGCTTAACCCAGTCCGAACAGCCGTGCCTGGGATGCGGTCAAATTACCAATTTACACAAGTAAGTTCCTGTAGAAGCGAACAAAACAATCTTTTCGACAACCATTTCCGGACGAATTCACAGTGGCTGAGGCGATGCTGGTGAGGAAGCAGACTACATTCCTTTTAAGCCTATTTGTGGCATTAGGAACATGGAATTCTGCCACACATGCCGCTTTCTTTGACTTCTTGAAGTTACAAAGCAGCGAAAACTTCGACGAGAGTGTAGATACCAACCCTATCAGAGGGGCACCAGTGCATACACATGCAAAATATACGGCAGATCCCTTTGCTTGTGATGGGGGCGCTAAACATCCTTTATCGGTGGTAAACGACGGTTATTGCGACTGTTCGGATGGCTCTGACGAGCCCGGTACATCTGCCTGTCCTGGCACAGTGTTTCACTGCATAAACCAGGGGTATAAAATTCAAGCCATCCCTTCATCGCGTGTTGATGATCAGATATGCGACTGTTGCGATGGGAGTGACGAGGGTAGAGTTGCTAAATGCCCCAATACATGCAAGCAAGTTGCACAGCAAGAAATGGCACAGATAGCTAAAATCACCAAGGATTTCGAGGTTGGTAGTAAGATTCGAGAGGCTCTCATTGAATCAGTCAAAAAAGAGAAGGCAGAAGCAATGGCTGGTCTGCCTACGCTTCGCACAGAAGTCGATACTTTGACAAATCAGGTAGAGTCCTTGTCTAGCAGTCTGAAGGAAATTGGAGAGCGCATAACAATTGTTACTGACCGTGTCGTAGTGGAAGAAAAGAGCATTATTGGAGCAAGTATCAATTTTCGCGACTCTTTGCAGCTGCGCGATTTAGCAATGTTCATTTCAAACTTATTCAAAGTTCTTAACACCCCTAGCCATAAGATCAACTCATTGATCAAGAAACGAGGCGGTGATGCAAACCGAAAGGAGAGAGATAATGCTAAGATGGCGAAAAAGAGGGCATTCAAACCTGCCTCTATTTCATCTCCCGATGATGATGATGAATTTGTTGAGGTACCTGATCCACAGAATGATGACGATGATGACAACGGAATCCATGGCGAAGAGTCACAGGAGGGGGATGGAGGGGAAGGGGAGGATGATGATGCGCCCACCTGCCACCTGGTAGAGCTGGCCCAGGATGACTTTGCGCTGTTACCACTGTGCGACACAGTTGACTCCGTTGATTCCTCTGTGGACTTCATCGTGGACTTTATGCAAGAGCAGAAGCCTTTTGCCGAGGTGATGCTGCTGCTGGGCTTCTTCAAGCTACATGGGACCTTCGAGGGAAGCGATGTCTTCGCCAAGTCCCACCTTGAGACGCAATCTGCAGACTCCTGCCCCGCAGAGTTTGCTGCGATCGAAACTGGAGCAAGTAAACTCAAAGAAAATTCTCCGCACTGTGGGCTTAAGGAGCAGCTGTTAACCGACCTCTCTACTCTGGAGGAGCAGTTTGGTCTAGATCTGCTGAAGAAGGAACAGGAGGAACTGAAGGCGGAGAAAACAGACAAGGAGAGCAAGAAGCGCGAGGCGGAGGGCCGGCGAAACAATGCACAAGATGCTGAAAAGGATTTAGAGCAGTACCGGGACCACCTTGCGTTCCTGGCCATGAAAGACGAGTGCTTCGAAGTCGCGGACGGGAACTACAAATACAGCCTCTGCATGCTCGACAAAGTCACTCAGAAGGAAATAAGTGGAACTAGTCAGGTAACGCTTGGTCGCTTCAAAGCCCCTCTGGAGGCTTCAACTGAGCAGGGTGACTCTGTGGTGATGAAGCATGAGAACGGGCAGCACTGTCATGCTTTTGGAGCACGCAAGGCCACTGTGAAGGTAGTTTGCGGCGCGAAGAATGAGCTGAAGTCTGCAAGCGAGCCGTCGACTTGTTCCTACGAGCTGCTCTTTGAGTCGCCCGCAGCGTGCACACCCCAGTTCGCAGCTATGAACGGGATCCCAATTTGAGTCTCTGTCCATCTTTAGCTCAAGCAGTTCACTGCCTCCTGTCCCACACGTCACCTGTCTACTCACTGCCTCCTGTCCCACACGTCACCTGTCTACTCACTGCCTCCTGTCCCACACGTCACCTGTCTACTCACTGCCTCCTGTCCCACACGTCACCTGTCTACTCACTGCCTCCTGTCCCACACGTCACCTGTCTACTTACTGCCTCCTGTCCCACACGTCACCTGTCTACTCACTGCCCCACATTTACCCACCCTTGCTATCATACCAATTATCTAAGTCCTGATATACTGTCAGAGCAACTCGCAGTTCCAGCCCCAAAGGAGAACTCCGTCATCTGAGCAACTACCTATTGCTTACTGGCTGTGAGGTTTGTGTCTAGACATATTGCTTAAGAACTGAATGCTTGGTTGCTGTTTTATTGCCACCATTTAATATGGATAGCAAGAAGGATGCATGGGATCGTTAGGCCAAAAATCTACAGCACAGTAAGCCTGCTTTTTTTTAAGGGTAAATGGCTTTTAGGGTCACTTCACGAGCTGCTTCAGACATCACGACGTAAGTTTAAAGATAACCATATCACAAATCCATTTAACCTTGATACACAGCTCCAGGCAGGTTGCATTATTCAGAGCATTTACTAGTATTCATACATACAATATTGCAAAACAAAGAAAGCCTCGCGTGTACTCTGTACTGCAATAAATGTACAATCAAATGCGAAAGCCTTAGTTTAACCCAGCAAGGGATGGTCTATCCATTAGCATGGGGGGAAACATTGATGATGGGTTTGGTTAGGGTGATAGTCCCAGTGGCGACGAGGTCTCGTTCCACATTGCGCATCAGCGATACAAACCGCGTAGGATCTATGTAGATAGACTTAACGGAGTGCAAGTGCTTCCAGCTACACTTGCCTCCCAGTTTCACGTCATCTGGCTTGTTATGCCAGGTCACGTCGGTTGCTGGAACGCAATATGGGTAATGCTTTATGCCCTGCGCAACCGAGCTGCCGTGATAGTAGCCTCCAACTCCGTAGAAATAATCAGGGGATCGACAATTACAGAGCGGAAATGGAATTATTTCCACAACAGCGGAACCGGGATTCATAAAGAACATGTTGGTCATCCCCGCCCCCGTGCACACTTACGAAAATGTGCACGGCTGCCATGTACCGTATCGTTGAAGGAACATCTAAATGCTCAAACGTCACGTTCTCCATTGAAGATCGTATGTGCTGTGTGCGACGTATTAGTGCCTGCACTTTCGCAAGATTTGATATCGAACGCGTGCCCGTTTCAGCCCCGACATCGCGCACTGCAAAAGCGACTCGCAAACCTGGGTCAGTGTGCGCTGATACTTCCTGATCAGTAAGCAGCAGAGCTTCTGGCCCAGCAGCCATATGCCGCTGCCTCATAAACTGGCCGAAAGCTGGAAGGATTTCACCGGCTCTGCAACCAGGGTAACCGAACCACTTCTCTGGCGGTAACAGTCGCATACAACCACTACCATAGACAAGTGATGAGCTAGACACGCAATTTCCTTTCGTTGGTTGCTTTGTCAGCGAGCGCAACGTCCCGCCGAATGACTTCAACCAAATCTGCTTCGCCTCATTAAGCTTGAAGTATTCGTCGAGCCATATGGTGTAATTCTTCGCCACTGCAAACGTATCAGTACTACTTTCGTATACAATATAACGTGCATCTATGAGGGCACAGAAAAGTCTAAGCAGGCCGTGTAAAAAGTGCGAAAAGTTATTGTTGATTGAAAAGTTGCTGAGATAAGCGACTGCGTGTTCGTCATGGGTTTGGCATTGCTTCGTAAAGGATTTATCCGGGCGACGTGGATTGGCAAAGAAAGTTCTTTTGTTGCTAACGGATGACCAGCCAAAGCTAATATCTTTGAGCAGCATTACCGGTTGCTGCTGGCAGTTATGAGATGCAAGAAGACCGAACAAAACCTCTTTCTTGCCATTAGAATAGTGCTTCTCTGTTCCAAGCCAACGAACCATTTCATCACATGTATAGTTCCCTGTTTCAGCTATGCTTTCATGGCGGTATCTAAGTCTCCCAAGAGCTGCCAGAGGAGCGAAGGTTAGAAGCCAGTAGATGGTTAACCAGCAGATAGCTGATGTTCCATGAAGTTTCATCATTCGAAACCCGGCCGTTTGAATAGCTCTCGGTTTAAAACTTGCGAGAGGGATAGCTGGTTATTTTTTTGGTTGCTTATCATTCAAGAAACAAGAGGTCAGATACTCTACAAAGACTACGAGTAAGCTTACGATACCATTATATCCAGGTTATATATTGTGATACTGGGATGCTGCTGGGATAATTCAATTAGTCCCGGCAGGAAGTTCCAAAAATTCCAGAATTCCATTTTTTATTTCGTCACCCCACCCACTGGCACTGGGCACTGCAGCAGGGATAAATCCCAGAATCTGCTGTGAGATGCAAACAAGGTGCCATGCATTATGATTTATCATTAGATCAGAACGGGGCAGCTAGCCACAATGAAATATTGGCAGACTCAGATGATGAGATGAAGGACTTGACAGACATCCGTATTGGTAGAAAAGGGGGACGGTATTCACTAAAGCGCCCAACAAAGAAGTATGTGCTCGGAAATCCGTACTTGATCAAACTACAGAATTTAAAGCGAACCATGCCGGAATGGGATAATTTTTTCAGCGACGAGGCCAGAGAAGAACGAGCTTCAAACTGGGTACGGCTGGACGTCGTTGGTCAAGCGCTCAGTATGAAGTATGCGTGGGCAGTTCCAGACAATCGAGCGCTAAAAATACTCGAAGCTTTTTCTCCCCTCGTTGAGATTGGCGGCGGATCAGGCTATTGGTGTCGCCTTTTGAGGGAGAGGGGTGTTGATATATTATCCTTTGACCGAAAAGTTAACCCAAGAACATGGTGGACGTATGTTGGGCAAGGTGGCCCGAATATGCTTGAAAATCGAAGAGTAGCCGCAAATCGCAACTTATTCCTTTGCTATCCCGACGATTCCAACCCCTTGTCAATTAAATGCTTAGAGCGTTTCACCGGTGAGTATATTATCCACGTTGGTGAGCTTATCTCCACAGGAACCCTAAGTGGTTATCCCCAGGCACCTTTCGGCCGTACGTCCTGTTCAGAGTTCAGCGTCATGCTTCAGGAACACTTTCACTGCCTGCTAGTCGCCGATTTGCCCCGCCTACCTTTCAGCAAAGATTGCATATCTGTGTGGAAGCGGACGAAATGGGTACCTGGCAAGAGTATTGAGTTGGAGGGGCAGCACGAAGGTGCTCTTGCTATTTGTGATAAAATATGTGACCGGGGAGAGTCGGGCTCGCGGTTAAGTAGTGAACGCAGTACTGAATCCCAGTCACTTTCGCATTCGCGTGGCGATTCTTTAGAGCCGGACGAAGATGCTCATAACCTTCAGCACAACAGCAGGCATAGATTGCTAGATAGAGCTGCATCAAACAGCAACGACAGGAGTGTATGGGAGGAAGACGATGGAGAATCGGAGGAAAGCTCACTCGGTGGAGATTTCTGGGCGAATATTCCTCCGGATGAAATACTGCCTTCTGAAAGAGCCGCACCCTGCCTACAGTACTTACTCGCCACGACCAGGTAGTATATCTGAAAGGGTAAATCTCGACTCCCACTGTATGGTAATCCTGATATGTACGGGATGGATGCAACTAAGCTTCGGTAACGTTGCACGAAATGATTTTGATGGTAGAGCGGTATCATCTTATCCACTTATTCATAACTCTCATGAAGTAGCTACCTTAGCACGTGATGTAGATTTGGCTTTGATATGGCTCAAATATTTTTTAATAGCAGTTATCTTCCAACTACAATCAACCTTTCACCAATCCGTTCAGTTCTAAGTACAGAGATCAATATCGACATCGATATCGTTATAAGTACTGCAATAAGTCCAGCAGGATCCTATTTCGGCAACAGAAATAAACCTAGCAGATGCCTCTAGAGTGCGAAATGAGCAATAATTGTCTGAAGACATAGATGTCACCATAATGCCCATGCCGAATATTCCCCCTTTCCCCTTCTTCTCTCATTGCAATGCTCTTCACACTTCACTGCCGCCAGTATCAGCACCTCTGGAGCCCGCAGCAGAAGCGGCGGCGGCTTTAATCTTACTGGGGCTGGCAGAGTCCTGATGCGAGTCCTTCAGTATGGTCTTCATTTCCAAGCACTCCTGCTGCATGTTCGTGTCCTCGCTGTTGAAGGAGTCGCTGCGCTTGCGCCCGCCGGGTAGAAAGCTCCTCAGCAGCAGCATGTGGGCGGTGTTGAAATGCTCCTTTGGTCATGGCAGTGCAGCCAAGGCCAAGGCAGTAGGAGCAGCACAGCAGTCGTAGTTGCAGTCACATTCATAGCCATCGCCCGAAGACCACAGCAGCAGGGCAATAATGCGAACAACCATGGATGTGTTGCCGAACAAGCCGCAGTAGAGGATAGAACAGCGATAGAGACAGAGGAGAGAGGAGCGAGAAGGCGAGGGAGGGAGCAGTATTGACAGTGT
This sequence comes from Eutreptiella sp. 'Long Island Sound 2002', assembly GCA_964036045.1. Taxonomy (NCBI): domain Eukaryota; phylum Euglenozoa; class Euglenophyceae; order Eutreptiales; family Eutreptiaceae; genus Eutreptiella; species Eutreptiella sp. 'Long Island Sound 2002'. Next base: position 1,139 of record CAXIWF010002240.1, on the reverse strand, counting down.
ATGCGTGTATATAATAAGTGAACAATGGTTAGTTTCGGCCATGCATAGCATGCATGCATCCCTACAGGGAAAGAGTTGCCCCCCGTGCATGACCCGATTGGCCCCAGCATTGCAACATATGAATGGCGTCGAAACACTCCTGCCGGGAAGCAGATTAACAGCAACAGCGAAGAGACAGAGACAAAGGAGAGAGAGGGGGGGGGGGGGGGGGGGAGACGGCCATACATCCAACGCATTCACCATCACATCCATATGAGCGAGTTGGCAAGGCAATGAGATAAAAATTACGCATACTCTAGGGCCTCAGCAAAACAAAGGGACCCCAACAACAAGTTTCAGCAACAGATGCTACACAATACAATCAAAGCGCTCCTTCAGTGTACTAAGAAGTACAAAACAGTGCATGAATATTCAAAACAAACAAAACGATGTTTTTGTTGGTGAGAGGGCAGCAGTGCAGAATTGCCACCTTAATTCTGACCTTCTTTTCAACCTCTCTGAAGAGCATCTCCGCCGTAGGTACAAATAACAGGCGTCCATAATAGCCGAGCACGTCTATGTACACCACTAGGATGGGCACGAGAAAGTACGACATCATCCAGAAGACGCCCTGCCCATACACCCACTCTGCCACGTAGTAGTAGTCCGGCAGTGAGTACGAAGCTACGAGCAAGTAGACGATGAGTCCCACCCAGGAGATAGCCATCACCAGTATCTGCGGCCAAGCCCACTGGTGATGGAAGAAGGCCACCTTCGCCTGCAGGGCGTTGACCATGCCGACGAAGACCACGGTGCCTGCGGGGTACACGCCGTAGTCGTAGAAGGTGGGTCCCATCGCGTAGTAGAAGATGAGGCACAGCACCACTGCGTAGAGAATGGCGTTGAGAATCCAGATGGAGATGGCCTTCACATTCAGCGCCACGTTCTCACGGCCCGTGCTGTACACCTTATTATCACATCAAAGACAAACAAACGATTGGATTATGATATATGTTATCGATACCCACAATGATGAAATAAGTACATTTTAAAAAAAGCTCACAAAACTTCATCCAGCACCCCTCGATCACACCGGGGGAAAAATGTCATATATGGATAGAAATGTTGGTGTGGTATTCTCTGTAATTTACCTCTGGGTG
>CAXIWF010002239.1:0-22691 GCA_964036045.1 Eutreptiella sp. 'Long Island Sound 2002' | reverse complement strand
CATTGTACGAGTATTCCCTGGGCCTATCCATGGGCCTTATCCCTATTCCTATCCCTATCCCTATCTCTATCCTCACCCTATCCCTATTCCTATCCCTATCCCTATCCCTATCCCTACCCCTATCTCTACCCCTATCCCTACCCCTATCCCTGGGCCTATCCCTTGGCCTTATCCCTATTCCTATCCCTATCCCTATCCCTATCCTTATCCCTATTCCTATTCCTATCTCTACCCCTACCCCTATCCCTATCCCTCTCTCTCTATCCCTATCCCTATCCCTATCCCTTGGCCTTATCCCTATTCCTATCCCTATCCCTATCTCTACCCCTACCCCTATCCCTACCCCTACCCCTATTCCTATCCCTATCCCTATCTTTACCCCGACCCCTACCCCTATCCCTATCCCTATCCCTCTCTCTCTATCCCTATCCCTCTCCCTCTCTCTCTATCCCTATCCCTATCCCTCTCTCTCTATCCCTATCCCTCTCCCTCTTTCTCTCTATCCCTACCCCTATCCCTATCCCTATCCCTATCCCTATCCCTATCCCTATCCCTATCCCTATCCCTATCCCTATCCCTATTCCTTTTCCTATCTCTACCCCTACCCCTATCCCTATCCCTCTCTCTCTATCCCTATCCCTATCCCTATCCCTTGGCCTTATCCCTATTCCTATCCCTGTCCCTATCTCTACCCCTATCCCTACCCCTACCCCTATTCCTATCCCTATCCCTATCTTTACCCCTACCCCTATCCCTATCCCTATCCCTACCCCTATCCCTGGCCTATCCATGGGCCTTATCCCTATTCCTATCCCTATCCCTATCTCTATCCCTATCCCTATCCCTATTCCTATCCCTATCCCTATCCCTATCCCTACCCCTATCTCTACCCCTATCCCTGGGCCTATCCCTGGGCCTATCCCTGGGCCTATCCCTATCCCTATCCCTACCCCTATCCCTATCCCTACCCCTATCCCTGGGCCTATCCCTTGGCCTTATCCCTATTCCTATCCCTATCCCTATCCCTATCCTTATCCCTATTCCTATTCCTATCTCTACCCCTACCCCTATCCCTATCCCTCTCTCTCTACCCCTATCCCTATCCCTATCCCTTGGCCTTATCCCTATTCCTACCCCTATCCCTACCCCTACCCCTATTCCTATCCCTATCCCTATCTTTACCCCGACCCCTATCCCTATCCCTATCCCTCTCTCTCTATCCCTATCCCTCTCCCTCTCTCTCTATCCCTATCCCTATCCCTCTCTCTCTATCCCTATCCCTCTCCCTCTTTCTCTCTATCCCTACCCCTATCCCTATCCCTATCCCTATCCCTATCCCTATCCCTATCCCTATCCCTATCCCTGTCCCTATCCCTATCCCTATCCCTATCCCTATCCCTATTCCTATTCCTATCTCTACCCCTACCCCTATCCCTATCCCTCTCTCTCTATCCCTATCCCTATCCCTATCCCTTGGCCTTATCCCTATTCCTATCCCTGTCCCTATCTCTACCCCTACCCCTATCCCTACCCCTACCCCTATTCCTATCCCTATCCCTATCTTTACCCCTACCCCTATCCCTATCCCTATCCCTACCCCTATCCCTGGGCCTATCCATGGGCCTTATCCCTATTCCTATCCCTATCCCTATCTCTATCCCTATCCCTATCCCTATTCCTATCCCTATCCCTATCCCTATCCCTACCCCTATCTCTACCCCTATCCCTGGGCCTATCCCTGGGCCTATCCCTGGGCCTATCCCTATCCCTATCCCTACCCCTATCCCTATCCCTACCCCTATCCCTACCCCTATCCCTGGGCCTATCCCGTGGCCTTATCCCTATTCCTATCCCTATCCCTATCCCTATCCTTATCCCTATTCCTATTCCTATCTCTACCCCTACCCCTATCCCTATCCCTCTCTCTCTATCCCTATCCCTATCCCTATCCCTTGGCCTTATCCCTATCCCTATCCCTGTCCCTATCTCTACCCCTACCCCTATCCCTACCCCTATCCCTATCCCTATCCCTATCCCTATCTTTACCCCGACCCCTACCCCTATCCCTATCCCTATCCCTCTCTCTCTATCCCTATCCCTCTCCCTCTCTCTCTATCCCTATCCCTATCCCTCTCTCTCTATCCCTATCCCTCTCCCTCTTTCTCTCTATCCCTACCCCTATCCCTATCCCTATCCCTCTCTCTCTATCCCTATCCCTATCCCTATCCCTTGGCCTATCCCTATCCCTATCCCTATCCCTATCCTATCCCTATCCCTATCCCTATCCCTATCCCTATCCCTATCCCTATCCCTATCCCTGTCCCTATCCCTATCCCTATCCCTATCCCTATCCCTATTCCTATTCCTATCTTTACCCCTACCCCTATCCCTATCCCTCTCTCTCTATCCCTATCCCTACCCCTATCCCTGGGCCTATCCCTTGGCCTTATCCCTATTCCTATCCCTATCCCTATCCCTATCCTTATCCCTATTCCTATTCCTATCTCTACCCCTACCCCTATCCCTATCCCTCTCTCTCTATCCCTATCCCTATCCCTATCCCTTGGCCTTATCCCTATCTCTATCCCTATCCCTATCTCTACCCCTACCCCTATCCCTACCCCTACCCCTATTCCTATCCCTATCCCTATCTTTACCCCGACCCCTACCCCTATTCCTATCCCTATCCCTCTCTCTCTATCCCTATCCCTCTCCCTCTCTCTCTATCCCTATCCCTATCCCTCTCTCTCTATCCCTATCCCTCTCCCTCTTTCTCTCTATCCCTACCCCTACCCCTATCCCTATCCCTATCCCTATCCCTATCCCTATCCCTATCCCTATCTCTACCCCTACCCCTATCCCTATCCCTCTCTCTCTATCCCTATCCCTCTCCCTCTCTCTCTATCCCTATCCCTATCCCTCTCTCTCTATCCCTATCCCTATCCCTCTTTCTCTCTATCCCTACCCCTATCCCTATCCCTATCCCTATCCCTATCCCTATCCCTATCCCTATCCCTGTCCCTATCCCTATCCCTATCCCTATCCCTATTCCTATTCCTATCTTTACCCCTACCCCTATCCCTATCCATCTCTCTCTATCCCTATCCCTATCCCTATCCCTTGGCCTTATCCCTATTCCTATCCCTGTCCCTATCTCTACCCCTACCCCTATCCCTACCCCTACCCCTATTCCTATCCCTATCCCTATCTTTACCACTACACCTACCCCTATCCCTATCCCTATCCCTCTCTCTCTATCCCTATCCCTATCCCTCTCTCTCTATCCCTATCCCTTTCCCTCTCTCTCGATCCCTACCCCTATCCCTATCCCTATCCCTATCCCTACCCCTATCTCTATCCCTATCCCTATATCCCTATACCTATCCCTATCCCTATCCCTATTCCTCTCTCTCTATCCCTATACCTCTCCCCCTATCCCTATCCCTATCCCTATCCCTATCTCTATCCCTATTCCTATCCCTATCCCTATCCCTATCTCTACCCCTATCCCTGGGCCTATCCCTGGGCCTATCCCTGGGCCTATCCCTGGGCCTATCCCTGGGCCTATCCCTATCCCTATCCCTACCCCTATCCCTACCCCTATCCCTACCCCTATCCCTGGGCCTATCCCTTGACCTTATCCCTATTCCTATCCCTATCCCTATCTCTATCCCTATCCCTATCCCTATTCCTATCCCTATCCCTATCTCTACCCCTATCCCTGGGCCTATCCCTGGGCCTATTCCTGAGCCTATCCCTGGGCCTATCCCTATCCCTATCCCTACCCCTATCCCTATCCCTACCCCTATCCCTGGGCCTATCCCTGGGCCTTTCCCTTGGCCTTATCCCTATCCCTATCCCTATCCCTATCCCTATCCCTATCCCTATCCCTATCCCTACCCCTATCCCTACCCCTATCCCTACCCCTATCCCTGGGCCTATCCCTTGGCCTTATCCCTATTCCTATCCCTATCCCTATCTCTATCCCTATCCCTATCCCTATTCCTATCCCTATCCCTACCCCTATCTCTACCCCCCCTATCCCTGGGCCTATCCCTTGGCCTATCCCTGGGCCTATCCCTGGGCCTATCCCTATCCCTACCCCTATCCCTATCCCTACCCCTATCCCTATCCCTCTCCCTTGGCCTTATCCCTATTCCTATCCCTATCCCTATCCCTATCCCTATCCCTATCCCTATCCCTATCCCTATCCCTATCCCTATCCCTATCCCTATCCCTTTCCCTTGGCCTTATCCCTATTCCTATTCCTATCCTATCTCTATCCCTATCCCTATTCCTATTCCTATCCCTATCTCTACCCCTACCCCTATCCCTACCCCTACCCCTATTCCTATCCCTATCCCTATCTTTACCCCGACCCCTATCCCTATCCCTATCCCTACCCCTCTCTCTCTATCCCTATCCCTCTCCCTCTCTCTCTATCCCTATCCCTATCCCTATCCCTATCCCTATTCCTCTCTCTCTATCCCTATACCTCTCTCTCTATCCCTATCTCTATCCCTATCCCTATCTCTATCCCTATTCCTATCCCTATCCCTATCCCTATCTCTACCCCTATCCCTGGGCCTATCCCTGGGCCTATCCCTTGGCCTTATCCCTATTCCTATCCCTATCCCTATCCCTATCCCTATCCCTATCCCTATCCCTATCCCTGTCCCTATCTCTACCCCTACCCCTATCCCTATCCCTCTCTCTCTATCCCTATCCCTATCCCTATCCCTTTCCCTTGGCCTTATCCCTATTTCTATTCCTATCCTATCTCTATCCCTATCCCTATTCCTATCCCTATCCCTATCTCTACCCCTACCCCTATCCCTACCCCTACCCCTATTCCTATCCCTATCCCTATCTTTACCCCGACCCCTATCCCTATCCCTATCCCTCTCTCTATCCCTATCCCTCTCCCTCTCTCTCTATCCCTATCCCTATCCCTATTCCTATCCCTATCCCTATCTCTATCCCTATCCCTATCCCTATTCCTATCCCTATCCCTGTCCCTATCTCTACCCCTATCCCTGGGCCTATCCCTTGGCCTATCCCTTGGCCTATCCCTGGGCCTATCCCTGGGCCTATCCCTGGGCCTATCCCTGGGCCTATCCCTATCCCTATCCCTATCCCTACCCCTATCCCTACCCCTATCCCTACCCCTATCCCTGGGCCTATCCCTTGGCCTTATCCCTATTCCTATCCCTATCCCTATCTCTATCCCTTGGCCTTATCCCTATTCCTATCCCTATCCCTATCCCTATCTCTACCCCTATCCCTGGGCCTATCCCTGGGCCTATCCCTATCCCTATCCCTACCCCTATCCCTATCCCTACCCCTATCCCTATCCCTACCCCTATCCCTGGGCCTATCCCTGGGCCTTTCCCTTGGTCTTATCCCTATCCCTATCCCTATCCCTATCCCTATCCCTATCCCTATCCCTATCTCTATCCCTATCCCTACCCCTATCCCTACCCCTATCCCTATCCCTATCCCTGGGCCTATCCCTTGGCCTTATCCCTATTCCTATCCCTATCCCTATCTCTATCCCTATCCCTACCCCTATTCCTATCCCTATCCCTGTCCCTATCTCTACCCCTATCCCTGGGCCTATCCCTTGGCCTATCCCTGGGCCTATCCCTGGGCCTATCCCTATCCCTACCCCTATCCCTATCCCTACCCCTATCCCTATCCCTCTCCCTGGGCCTATCCCTTGGCCTTATCCCTATTCCTATCCCTATCCCTATCCCTATCCCTATCCCTATCCCTATTCCTATCTCTACCCCTACCCCTATCCCTATCCCTCTCTCTCTATCCCTATCCCTATCCCTATCCCTTGGCCTTATCCCTATTCCTATTCCTATTCCTATCTCTATCCCTATCCCTATTCCTATCCCTATCCCTATCTCTACCCCTACCCCTATTCCTACCCCTATCCCTATCCCTCTCCCTGGGCCTATCCCTTGGCCTTATCCCTATTCCTATCCCTATCCCTATCCCTATCCCTATCCCTGTCCCTGTCCCTATCTCTACCCCTATCCCTTGGCCTTATCCCTATTCCTATTCCTATCTCTACCCCTACCCCTATCCCTATCCCTCTCTCTCTATCCCTATCCCTATCCCTATCCCTTGGCCTTATCCCTATTCCTATTCCTATTCCTATCTCTATCCCTATCCCTATTCCTATCCCTATCCCTATCTCTACCCCTACCCCTATTCCTACCCCTACCCCTATTCCTATCCCTATCCCTATCCCTATCTTTACCCCGACCCCTATCCCTATCCCTACCCCTCTCTCTCTATCCCTATCCCTCTCCCTCTCTCTCTATCCCTATCCCTATCCCTCTTTCTCTATCCCTATCCCTCTCCCTCTCTCTCTATCCCTACCCCTATCCCTGGGCCTATCCCTATCCCTATCCCTGGGCCTTATCCCTATCCCTGGGCCTTATCCCTATCCCTGGGCCTTATCCCTATCCCTGGGCCTTATCCCTATCCCTGGGCCTTATCCTTATCCCTGGGCCTTATCCCTATCCATGGGCCTTATCCCTATCCCTGGGCCTTATCCCTATCCCTGGGCCTTATCCCTATCCCTGGGCCTTATCCCTATCCCTACCCCTTTCCCTATCCCTATCCCTCTCTCTCTATCCCTATCCCTCTCCCTATCTCTCTATCCCTATCCCTATCCCTCTCTCTCTATCCCTATCCCTGTCCCTCTCTCTCTATCCCTACCCCTATCCCTGGGCCTATCCCTATCCCTATCCCTGGGCCTTATCCCTATCCCTGGGCCTTATCCCTATCCCTGGGCCTTATCCCTATCCCTGGGCCTTATCCCTATCCCTGGGCCTTATCCCTATCCCTGGGCCTTATCCCTATTCCTGGGCCTTATCCCTATCCCTGGGCCTTATCCCTATCCCTGGGCCTTATCCCTATCCCTGGGCCTTATCCCTATCCCTCTCCCTATCCCTCTCCCTCTCTCTCTATCCCTATCCCCATCCCTGGGCCTTATCCCTATCCCTGGGCCTTATCCCTATCCCTGGGCCTTACCTCCACTCCCGTGTCACATGTCTGTTAGGCCCAACGATGCGATATACATCAGGATGGACAGCGAGAGCGAGGCCCTGCGCTGGTTGTCATCTCTGCGGGAGCCCCTGTCCATCGCATCCTTTGTGGACGAGCGTATAGAGGCGGACACTGCCGAGGCGATGTTGGAGTCCATGCCCATCATTCGCGGGGAAACCGTCAAGAAGGAGCTGCATTGGAACGACTATAGGGACGATCTCTCCGGGGGTGGTGGTGGTGGCGGCGGCGTCGGAGTGGGTGGTTATAACTCCTCCACAACTTCTACAACTACTGCTGCGTCTGATGCAAGTGTAGTCATCACCCCACTGCCAGTACCGCCGTCGTTTCCTCTGGCTGGGGGTGGAGGCTCACAGCAATCGGCTGCGTCTGCGTCGAGCTCACCTCCTGCCCTCCCTCTCGCAACATCTTCTGACACTCCTGAGAAAGGCACCTTCTCATCAGGTGGCATTCCTGATATTGGTAAGGATATTGCGTCATCAGCTGAGGAGCACAGTGAATCCGTTACCACCTCCACTTCCTTCCCTAAAGATGGGAGTGAGGACGCGGTCGCCGTAACTCAATCTACTGGCGATGGTAATGGTAGTACTGATGGTACTGATGCTGCCCGCCGAGATGCATACGGTCTGAAGATTGTAGAGGGAGTTGCGGATAGAAACATCGAAGATGATGATGATGATTTCGGTGACGATAATAACGGGCATAAAAACAACAGAAGCGATCAGCAGCTCCACTACCAGGTGCAACTCCGCCGCCAGCAGCAGCAACATCAGACCCAAAACGCACAACAGCATCAGCAGGAGGATGCCGACGAGGGTTCTCTCTACGGTAAGGCATACTCAGTGCACACCCTCCGCAGCAGCAGTGGGGCTGGCAGCCGCAGCCGCAGTGACGTCGACCTGCGTCCGAATCACAGCATTACTGCTACAGGTGAGGATAAAGTCGACCTGGCGGAACGACGTCGTAAGCTGCGCAGCACTGGCTCTGAATACCTGATCCCAGCTTCGCAGCTCGGACATGAGCATGACCTTGCCACCGCAGACGGGGGGGTGGATGGGGACTATACTGCTGCTGCTCGCGGTAATGTCGCCGCTGCGGCAGCTGCTCTGGGCATGCGCAGTATCGAGGCCTCGTCCATGAAGAGAGCGGAACCGGCGCGCATCATTCCTCAGGTTGACAAAGCAATGCCACTGGCTAAACGCCACAGCGCTATGATCAAGCAATGTAAGTGTCATATACAACTGTACCTCATATAACTGGCATTGTGAGATTTTTCTGATCCATTCAGATTGAGTTTATAGGTTCAAATTAGTACTCTTCATTGTGCTATTAGTTATCAGCAATCCGTTGAATATGCGTGTATCCATTGTGCCCGACTTTATCTTCTAGTCCTACCGCTACTATTAAATCCTTCGTGTGTATTATACTTCGCTTTTCTGCGTTTTAAAATATTTTGACCACTTACTCTCGATGATTTACCTACCCCGCCCCCAATTCCTTTCCGTGTTCACTACCCTCCTTCTCTTTTCCCTCCTTCTCTTTCCTAAAACCTTGTGTACCAATGTACCCACGTACCTATGCGGCCAATGTACGATGTAGACGAGATGGCACTACAGGAGGAACGTGTGCGCGTCCAGAGCCGTGTGAAGCAAACCCGCAGCTTCCGCATTAAGGAGGCTATCTCCCTGCAGGCAGCGGACAGCGCAGACTCCATGGACGGGCTGGACGGGCTGGATGCTCTAGATACAGACGGCGCGCTCGCCCACGCTGTCGCACAGGAGATCAATCTAGGTGATTGCGACGACGACGAGCCTGATGATGGGGAGAGTAGAGAAGGCCGCAGCGGAACCATCTCGCCTCAACTGCTGGGGGATAGAGGGGATACGAGTAGAAGAGGCGGCAGGACCTCAGGGCGTCTGACTCCAACTGCTCTGGGCGGCAGTAGTAAGGTGAAGCGTATGAGCGAGCGGTTCGCATCCTCGGCTGTGTCGACTGCCTTGACTGCCTCCGGCACTGCTCCTGTCCCCACAGTCGTCTCACAACGCAGTAGATCATCCGCTTGCACTGCTGGTGCTGCTGCTCGGGATGGTGCAGGGAAGGCAAGTAGCAGGGCGGCGTCTCAGTCTCCAGTGCCGAGGGTCGATGAGGCAGCAGAAGCAGAGGGGCAGGCTGGACCGCAAATGGAAGAGTGAAGCAAAGCTTTTCAAATACAAGTGACTGCAATTATCCGCTCATAAAGCCTGCTGGTACAGAGTGTATTCAGTGAAGTTCGCATCGTTGATAAGCACTACCCCACTTTACTGTAGTGCATCATCATCATCATCATCATCATCATCATCATCATCTTCATCGTCACCAGTTTAATCATCGTGCTCGTGGAAGCGATGTACCTAGGTAGCGGTTTAATATTGATGGCAGATAGTGAACTGTACTGGTTAAGTAAACTTAAAATTAAAAAAGTTATTGATGACAACATTTCTTTTCTTCGTGGCTTGTTGCTCAAAATGACATCTTCTAACGTGCTTACTGTATTGGAATAAACTTAGCAAATACTGTATTTGGTACTGTATTTGATTGCGCACCACTGATGGTTCCTTCTCTTTCTATCAATTAAACTGCAGCAGATTGTATGTCTATACACTGTATGGGACTTTCGAGAGAGCATGTAAAGTAGAGACGATTATAAATTAATCAATTTGATATAGCTCGACTGGTAACGCTGTTTAAAGTAAAAAGAGAAGAGGAGAAAGACAAGAGAGACAAAGTTTACAAAATACCCGCCACAGGGGGATCCTTCTGGGATCCTCGTTAGCCGCAAGTTGTATTGCTTATATTCAATCCTTACATCCCGCCTAACACTTCAAGCTAATCATAGCGAGTGCTGGACTGAATGGGTGCTAAATTCACCTATCATAACTTTAAGTTACGTACAACTACTAAAAGACGCCACAATATATACGCGCCGTAAATGAGCATTAATTGCCCAGCCCCGATTGATAGATCGACCATATATACAATAATCAATACATTGTGTCAATATAAACCTTCCGCATTTGCCCAGATCGTACGAAATACTAACTCGGGAAAGCTTGGAAGGGTCATTTCTATGTAGCTCTTACAATGGACCTCCTTCGTTTTGAACAGATGCAGTGAATACCTCAGTAGCCCTTCGCCCTTGTTTAGACCGTGTCAAGGCAGTATGTGGGAGAACATTGCATCTTGCCACTCTAGAGCCTCCTCGTGCGTTTTCACCCAAAGCCGGTAGACCCTACGGTTCTTGCTATTAACCGCTATATTGAAGCGATTTTGAAATACATAAATGGAATCGAATTCGCCGTGTGGAGCGTCACCTCGGCATTGCAAATCGTTCATCATGATCACACCTTTTGGTGCATAGCCATTTTTATAGTGATTTTCCTGTGAATACCACCCCCCCCCGAAAGACCCCCATAGCACAGCATTGCATTGCATTGTATTGAATTGCATCATGTTGCACCCAAACAAATAAAAATATGATTGCATTGTATAGGGCACCGCATGGTCATTGAGTGATGTGGGGGAAGCAGCATAGTTGCGGAAGGAAGGACAACAAACAGTACCCTGATTAGATTTAAATATACACGCATAAAAGCATTATGCGGATGTAACATCTCGTTTTTATTAAGAAATACTTTGGAAGAAGAAAAAGAATGTTTGGAAAAAAACTTTCAAGTAGAGGCAGCGAACTACAGAGGTTGCTCCAAAAAAAATCAGCACAATGCATCAACACAGTACAGTACCCTTCATAGATACATATGAAGCATTAGTATTGAAGATCCTTATGCCCCAAACTTACATATGACAAAAACACATGCACCGGTTCTAATAAAGAACTTACATTTTTGTAGTAGAATATCTCGCCATTTTTATTCAGAACGAAAAATCGAGATTGCCATAGCAATGAAAACGTAGGGCATTGCTTATACACCACGCCCTGTTTCTCACGCTGCCAGTCCTTCGTAGAGCGCCGCAGCCAATTGTGGATATTGAGAGAGTTCTGGCGGACAGTGGCATCATCAGTGAATTCACTCAAGCTGAGGTTCTGCTCTGAACTAGACTGACCGGATGCGCCACTTTGAGTACCGTTGCCCGTTCCCATGGAAGAAGAAGTGTCTGACTGATACTTTTTGTTCAGTTGTCTTAGTGATACTTCCTGGAGAGATGCTAGCATGAAGCGATGGCTATCATTAGCACTATCGAAACTCGTACGTGTGCTATGATCAGATCTAATACTCTTATCGAGCTCTGGATTTTCGTCCAATGCACTAATCATTTTCTTCCCCCTTGTATAACTATGTAGTCAGCGTTATGATACCAACCAAAAACACTTTCCAGGTCTTCAACGATGATAGGCATTTCCCGGCTACGAGCACATTATCCAGTGATTGATTACGATACCTCCAGCAACTATGATATGAACTTCATTAAAGTGTTTGCTGCAACAGTTCCAGTGGAGTTCCCCGGTTCTTTTTTTGCTGCTGCAGTGGATTCCTTTAAGTGGCATGAAGTTTAATTAATAAATTAACTTTAAGTCAGCAGACATTTCGTACGCTGGTAACTCCTCTTACTGTTGCAGCAGGGACAACTGTATTGCTGTAGTAACTTGCTAGTTTTAGCCTAAAATTTTAAAGTACTTTACTCGTAAATTATACTGCCTGGAGTCCGAGTATCGGAATCCAAAGTTAAAATTGAATTGAAACTTTACGACACAGAGCAAGGAAAGTTGTCTCTTACATGAGGCTTATTACTTAACTGCAGCCAGTTCCATAGGACATCTGAATTTACCTGCTTGTTGGATATACCAGCAGGGAATTGTAATAGCATTTTTATGTCCGCAGCTGTATTTCCCGTCCCAGCAGCAGAAGCAGCATCAATTAATGATAGAGAACCAAGTTCTTCAGAATGGATGACGACTATAGAGGAGTGGACAACTACTACTAAGCATGGAGTACCGTATCTATCACTGTTATTGAAGGAACCTCTCCCTGAAAAAGTTCCCACCAAAAGGCCACTTTCAACAGAAAATCTAGGAGATTATAGTGGCTTATGGGCGATTGCTCTCATCTCCACTGATCGGAAGACAGTAGATTGCCTGATCCAGGGAGAATTTCCTCCAAAGAGAGAATGGGAGTTGCGTCCAGTCTATTGTGACGGCAGTGGGGAAGTCAATGAAGCTTCCGAATCTGGCACGAAAAGCAGCAGCGTAAATACCCATCAACAGTCACCCATTTTTACTCAAATGGGTAGTAAGAAACAGACTCGATTAGTAATATGTGATAGAAAAGATAGACCGAATAAGCCCCCGATTGTGCGACTGGCACCGTGTCTGACATTCTCCTGTAGAGCAACATTAATCACGATATCTGCGGTGGACACAGTGGCACAAACATTCGATGCAGATATTGTCTGTGAATTCAAGTTGATGGGGCTTAGTCTCTGCCAGCAACAGAATGCAGCTGAGGAAGCTTTAGGCGTTTATGGAATATACGCTGATATGTTTCAGATTCTGAACGGTGGTGCCACCAGTGGTGAAACAGATCGCTGGGCTAATTTTGAACCGTGTGGTTCCATCCCAGGCTCTTACTCATACACTTTCAAATTCCGCACGAAAGGATCCTTTTCAGAAGAACTTGAATTGATGAGTTTCCCATTTGATGTACAGAGTCTGAGCGTTTCAGTTGCCCTGACGAAGCCATGTAGCTTGGCGAAATTCATTGTAAACTACTCAGATCCAAGTGTCTACAACTATGGCTTGTTCATGCTCAACAATATCTACATGGTTATATTCAAGGATATTCTCATAGCCAACCTGGACATGAGCGATCCTATGCTATCATCTAGCAATTTTATCTTTCCGCAGATATCTTACAGAGTTTTATTTCTTCGGAGGCCCCAATACTATCTCAGCAACATCGCTTCTCCGGTCATGATTCTAACCGTTATGAGCTTTCTCTCCTTCGTTGTGGAGTCCGATGGCAGCAAGCTGTCAATAGCAGATCGACTTTCTGTGACTTTAACCCTGCTGCTTACCTCCGTGGCTTACAAGTTTGTGGTAGCTAGTTCTCTTCCACAGGTCTCGTATTTGACTTATTTGGATTTTTACGTGCTGACTTGCTTTGGTGTGCAAGTTTTGATTGCTCTGCTAAACGTATTGTTCCCCTATCTTGAATACCGTGCTTCAATACTGGGACAGAGTGTTGAATTCGTGTCAAATCTGGAGTACTATGTCGTGGTTGTGCTTCTGGTGATGTATTTGGTTGGTAACATAGTTCTACGCATTCTAACACGTCACTGGATGTCGCAACGATACAACCGAAAGCTAGTCATGCTTCTCATCGAGATAACTCGTCGTGTTGTGGCCAGCTTTTACCGCAGTAGGTCTAGAGCTGAACAAGAACTGATCGTGAAGTACTCACTAGAAATGCGAGGTATCACACTGGCACAGGAGTTCATAGCTCAAAACAGCAAGGGCCCGAATGCTCCTTCTTCTTTCTCCTCTGCTGCGAAGGAGATCCTCGAAGACCTGGACCTTGACCAAGCAACACAGCCGCAGTCACAGCCACAGTTAGAACAGCGGCAGCAGCACGAAGAAGATGTCAATGTAAATCAAAGTTCCACCGGTCCGAATACTACTAATAGCATCAGCATCAGTCGGGAGCGTAGAACATCCCGGCCTTCAATCTCGGAATCCGGCTCTGAGGTGGCTGGTGCTGCTGCTGCTGCTGACTCTGTCCATAAGTATTTAGGTAAAGGTTTTGTGCCAACTACTGCCATGACCAAACGCGCCATTAATAATAGTGGTGATAATGATGATGGCAGGACCGATAGAAAGGAGCGACAGCAGAAGTATACTTCCACTGCAGTGGTAGAGGTAGAGGAAAACTGGGAGCTATCCCCTGCTGATATGCATATGCCCACCTGTGACTACAGGCTGATTGCTGCGAAGGTGGATGCACAGGTTAAGGAACATATGCAGGAAGGCATGACTCAACTGGGCCTTCGGTGACATCCGCACCGATTTCATCACGGTCATCATAATCATCACAGTGCTGGAATACTAAACTCCCAGCAAACCTGAAGCTCCCAGTGACATTGCTCACTGAAGTATATAATGTTATAAAGTAGGATTGTTCGTGCCTTTAACACATAAACTTTCCATGAAGATGTTCGTTCAACACCAGGTCAACAGGTACGGAGAACTGCCCCTGCACCTCGCTGCCAAGTACGCACCCTTCTAGGTGTTCAAGATGGTGCTCGATGCGAACCCAGCTGGCATTCATCAGGCTATAGTGGTGCCGATGGAAGCTATGATCGATCCAGTGGTAGAGGACGGTGGTGCTGCGGAAAATATGCTATAGCTGTTTGATGTAGATGTCTAGAGCCCATATTTATAAATAGCTTGTCGAACAACCTCATCGATAATTTTTATGATCAATACCGTACATGGGGGATTGTTTAGCAGCTCTTGTTCACTTGCAGGATCCCGACATGAATGACAGATTGCTACTTTCGTCGAAGCTGATGACTCGAGTTTTGGTCAGCCGTTTCTACCGTTGCAGAAGTAGGCATGGCAAAAATGGACCGTTCTTCTTTTCCGACATCAGTCGGGTATTTACTGGAATCGCTTCCCATTACTTCAAAAAAATCAGCTCATCAAGGCTGGCTACCACTCCCCCAAGGTCAACAGGTACGGAGAACTGCCCCTGCACCTCGCTGCCAAGTACGCACCCTTCGAGGTGTTCAAGATGGTGCTCGATGCGAACCCAGCTGGCATTCATCAGGCTATAGTGGTGCCGGTGGAAGCTATGATCGATCCAGTGGCAGAGAACGGTGGTGCTGCGGGTGGTGTTGTTGGAGGTGCTGCAGGTGTTGGGGAAGCTGTTGGTGGAGGCTTTGCTGCTGGAGGTGATGATGATGATGATGATGATGATGATGGAGAAGAGGATGAGGAGGAGGATGGTGTTGATATTGATGGTGTAGGTTAGGTGGACGGAAGTTATCATAATAATACGGAAGGTCTCATTGCTCTTTTTATGGCGTTCTCCTCCTGTGTTTCCACTGCCGATAACTGCAAAAACGTTGATTGGATCTGCCAGCATTACCCTCAAGCTGCATCATGTGTGCAGCCGATTACGGGTCTCACCGCCATTAATTACTACGCACATACAGAGGAATCTGACGACGTTAGAATTTATCGGGTACTTTACGAGGTTGCACCTGACATGATCAGTGTGGCCGATAGATCGAGCATTCTGCCCCTGCATGGCTGTTTTGTTTCTATGAAAGTGCCAGTGCCGCCTAGTGCTACTCAGACTCCTTTCGCTACTTGCTGGAGATCAGTTGCACGCGTGCGGTCTCCGCAGTTTACAGCACTAATTTCTTCTTTCCACGAGCCTTGTATCCCGTACATCCTCCTGGGTTCAGGACAGATTTCCACAGTTTTTCCGTCTATGGACAGACGTCTATGGATCCGACTCAATATCGGCACCTCAACTGGTGTGTGCGACGCATGGGAGTTTTTCTGGCTTATAATGCACTGTACAGCACAAGAAAACGGAATTTGTTTCAGAAGCTTCGGAACACCAATAGAGATCTGCTGCGTTTAGTGTTGTTGTTCCTCTGATGCATTTCTATCACAGCATGCAAGCAAGCAGATCATATACTCCTGCTGTTTGAGTTAGCTGAACCTGCTTCAGAATCAGCAGTACATGGGCTTAGACCTCTACCGACAAGACACCATATATCTCTGTGTATGCCCGGCCAACAACTTATTGCTTAACAGAGACCCGTCTGCAGACCCGGCGGAATGTCGGTGCTTGAATTACCAGGCGTGGTGCGTGGGACTGTTTCTGCCCTTTCCCCTTTGCCCTTTCAGCCGCTGTGGACAGAACTGCTCTGTCAGTAGAGAACCCGAATAATCCTGCAACCTGTAACTACGCACAGCGATCAGGTTCCTATAACTTTGACGAAGCATGAAATCGACCTGTTGTACTTGTAACTGCGCAACCCTATAAACTTTAGTTGGGGGTATTCTTATCGATTGTATTCTTCTCTCTCTGTTGCTGGTTTGCCACAGTGTTATTATACTTGACCGCTGCTTCTTCAAAGGCCGCAAGTATTCGTAACTTAACGAGATAAAAATCTTATTAGGTGATCTCATTGTGAATAGCACATATTGATGCCGCTTTTAAGCCATTAGATATTCTTTTTCACACTCGATATTCTTCAATACCCACCAGTCCCTTACAAATCCGTGTTGATTTTAGTTTCCCACACAAAAATGGACTAAAATTATCATCAAATTTACGGATGGTACGATAGTAAAGCCGTAAGTGTGGAGTGCATCTGAACAGCGAAATTGTTCGGGACAAGATAATCACTGGGCCAATAACAACCATCATATCGATTACAAAAAAATATGTCTCAGAAGCGAAAGCTCTTTTCAGGTAACTTTGCATGTTGTCGAGCTACATCTGGTCCGTCTATAGTTTAACTTTATGTCAGCAGTTTCAATGATTTGCATTGGTTCTTATTTCATCTTATCGTAGGTGCCGCAGAATATAGCCAATTGATGGATATGCAGAAAGAGTTACGGGGTCAGGCGTTTGAGATGGCCAGACTCAAGATTTCGCAGCAATGTGCAATCAACGATTCAGTGGTGCATAGATGCAACCCAACGAAGATATTCATAAATCAGATGGAAAGTAATTGTGCGAATGATCTAAATGTAGAAGAGGCACTAAATAAGCTAAGAGATTATGTGACCAAGCCAGCTCAAACTGAGGTATCTTTACCTGAGTAGTAATTCCAACACACTATAAACAGAAAAAAACAACTGAACTGAAATAAGCAGGGCGCATGTCGGAACAGCATTTTTTTGGTACATTTTTACATTTTACAATATACCACTAGATAAGAAGAGCTTTTCATCATAGCGCATAGATTTGCCAGTCGGCTATTTCTGATTCTGATTCTGATTCTGGTGCCGAAACCAAGGGCTCAGTTCAATAAGCTGCTGTACTAGTTGTGTGCTTGCGCACCAAAGCCCTATTCTCTCGAGTGAGACTTTGAATAGCATTCGCCATCTCGTCCAATTTCTCTCGAAGAAGAATCACTTCCTCCTCCTGTCTACGATTGCTCTGATCTTTGCGGTCCAGCGCCGCCGAGGTTGTGCGTAAAGATCTTGAAAGCAGCTTATTTCGTTGTTCAATCTGCTGTAACTCCAGCCGTAACTCAGCAGCGAGTCGTTGTGACCGTTCAAGATCCGCGTGCTTCAACTGCAGCTCGTCTTGAAGGTCGTCAATTTGCTCGAGTAAAGTATTATTATGCTGCACAAAGTTCATGACTATAGCCATAGTCTGGGATGGAGTTGATAGCGGAAGCTCCTCGTCCACAGCATATAGCTTCAGATCAGCAGATCGTGGGTTAGCTGCATCTTCAGTCAAAATCTGCTCTAGCTTCTCTTTCAGGAGATCACGTTCCTGAGTTAAATTCTGCTTGCACAATAACGGGTTACAACAAAAAACACAGCAATGAAATAAATTAGTAATACATAGCAAATAAAACAATAAATTAGGTAAAAGCGAACCTCCATACATCATTTCGAATTATTTATGACAACTCCTAGCACCAAAGAAGTAAAAAGAGTCGATTGCAATAAACATCTCCAGTCCCTACCCTGATAAAACGAATAGTACTGTCAAACCCGTGGATGTACCTTCTGCTTAAAACTCGAGTATTTTTCGGCTTGCTTGAGCAGTACCAGTTCCTTCTGGGTAGCTTGGAGCTCATCCTGTGTCTTCTGCAGCTCCTGCTGGGTACGCTCCAGCTGCGACGCCATACGTCTACGCGATATCTCCGCCTTGATAGCATCCGCCACTCCTGCTGAAGCCACTGCTGCTGCGCCCACTGCTGCCGCTGCAGTCTCGTCTGGTACCTCAGAGGCAGCAATTGCCAACTGTGCTGTAGAAACGGTAGAATCATTATCCTCAACTTGAGTTGTGTTAACGTTGCTGGAACTGGCGTCTTCGCGTCCCCTGCTACTACTTTCACCACCACCACCATCACCGGTAGCTACTTTGGCTTCAGACGGAGCATCTTCTTCTTCATCCTCATCATCAACTTCTTCACCACCAAAACAGAGTAAAGCACTGAGTTCAACCCCATCGTCGCTCAGAGATCGGATGTCCTTTATCGTTCGAGTAACTTCAGCACCACCATCCTCGTCGCTACCATCTTCCGTGTCTTCATCATCATCGTCATCGTCATCAACATCATTATTTCCCTTGCAGCTGTCGCCAAGGTCTAGCGGCCCGACGGAAAGTGAATTAACAGAAGTAGAAGGACTGTCGGCATTAAAGCCTTGTTGGTTCGCCGCATTCGTTGGACGAGCAGAAGGATTGAACTGGCCATGTTTGTCGCTGTAATCACTATTCTGCGAAACGATTCCCACATCCGAATCGATTTCACCTTCTAGTATTGAAGCCATAACTCCATCCTTGGCTTCATTGCCTCCTTCACTTCCACCACTGTGCTTTACTGCACCAGCGACAACAGCTGCAGGAGAATATGCTGTCCCTGTCCCTGCACCTGTCCCTGCACTCGCTCCGCCAGATGCTTCGCCAAAGAAGACTACTCGGTCAGCCCTGCGAGGAGTGGGTGTGCGAGGGTTGTGCTTTGATACCAAGATCGACGAGGGAGTGAAAGGGGAGCTAGGCCCAGCAGCCGAAGGATGAGGAGGAGGGGGAGGGGGAGTTATATGGAAGAGTCCTTGTATAGGCTTTTGGGGAGCCTGTTTGGTTGATTGAGACACATCTGACCCCTTGGATTCTGAGGTTGCAGCCTCGGTACTATTGCCAGCAGAACCATTGCCAGCTCTGGCCCCTGCAGCCGCCTCACTATCTTTACTGGCTTCCAGAGCATCAGCTTCAGCTTCAGCGGCGGCAAGGGCCTCAGCAGCAGCTTTTTCACCTTTCTTAGCGAGCCATAAGGGGTTCACCATTCTACGAGGGCTTTTCGAACGACCTGTGTTCTTCTTACCGATCCCCGTTTTCCGTGCAGCACCACCCTTGGCAGCTCCAGCAGTAGATGCGATTGAAGAGGTGACGGAGGCATCTCCAGAGGGAGGGTAAACAACTGAATACCCAACCGATGTTGCAGACTTAGTGCGGGGCATCGAGTAGAAGGCATGCTCTTCGTTGTAAACGGTGGCATCATCTACTTTGCTGTTCATACCATCTTCTTCATCATCATCATCTTCTTCATTATCTTCACCATCATCATCGCCAAATGAAGAGGAGGGCCGCCCTTTTCCTTTCCTTTTCCCTTTTGATTTAACTCTAGCAACATCCCGCACATCCCACATTGGATTCACCATTGACTGGGTTGACCTATTCAACGGGTCGTATATCGCAGAAAATCGTGCTGTTTCTCCAGAGTTTTTGCGCACTAAAGTATATACTTCTTCCTCCTCATCCTCATCATCTTCCTCGTCTTCTTCATCATCATCTTCCTCATTCTCTCCCGGGTCTCCACTCATGGAAATGCAGGAACCTCTTCTATAGACGTCTGCAAAGCTCTGATCGTAGTCGCCTGTAATGGCAGATATGTTCGACATATCGCTCTCTTTACGGAGTTTACCGCGCTTACTCCTTAACTTACCCCTGCTGCTAAATTTGCCACTGCCAATCCCTCCTCCTCCTCCTCCTCCTCCGCCCCCACTTCCGCTTCTTTTCTCCGCTTCTAGTTGCTCCAGTTGCTGCTGCTGAAGCTGCTGGTGCTGCTGTTCTAATTCATACTGCTCGTGAAGCTGTTCATACCGCAACTGTAGCTCCTTCATTGCGTTAGACAGTTCTTCATTATGTGCCTTAAGTAAGGCCACCTCACCCCTTGTGCGCTGCAGCATCTTCTCGTGATCCCGACTGCGGAACTGCACCTCTTGGCGGAGCTTCAGAATCTCCTCAAATGCCATGTTCAACTCATCTTCTCTGATCTCCCGCTCAAGCGCCTCTGAGTCCTTCACTACGGTGGAGCCTCTGCCACATCTATTAGCACTATTACCATTGCCTCCAAAGCCAACGCCACCACCAGTGCCGCCACCACTAGCACTGGTAATGTCACCATGGGGACGAATACTAGTAGCAATCTTACTATCGGAAGCGGCGACAGATAGAGACGACCGTTCCTGTTGTTCAGACTGATGTTCCTGCTGTTCATCTCGTTGCTTCTGTTCCTGCTTCTGTGAGGGATGTGGCATACGGGCCAAGACACTGCTCTCCTTGGTACGGCTAGGACGCGACTTGTGCAGGCTGAACAACAGGCGACCAAGCTGGAACTGCTCAGCCTCTATGGCACTGATCAGCACCTTGTCCTCTGCAGTCAGCGTATCAGTTCGGTCCGCACCGGTCCTGATTGCTGCACTTGCAGTGGGGCGAACGGTGGCTTGGTCAGGAGTGTTGGTGGAGGTGCTGGCAGTCGCTGCAGTTGTAGGCGTGTTGGTGGCCACTGTGCTGGCCTGCAGTGCTGGTGTGTTGGTTGCTGCACTTGCAGTGGGGCGAACGGCGGCTTGGTCAGGAGTGTTGGTGGAGGTGCTGGCAGTCGCTGCAGTTGTAGGAGTGTTGGTGGCCACCGTGCTAGCCTGCAGTGCCGGTGTGTTGGTTGCTGCACTTGCAGTGGGGCGAACGGCGGCTTGGCCAGGAGTGTTGGTGGAGGTGCTGGCAGTCGCTGCAGTTGTAGGAGTGTTGGTGGCCACCGTGCTGGCCTGCAGTGCCGGTGTGTTGGTTGCTGCACTTGCAGTGGGGCGAACGGCGGCTTGGTCAGGAGTGTTGGTGGAGGTGCTGGCAGTCGCTGCAGTTGTAGGAGTGTTGGTGGCCACTGTGCTGGCCTGCAGTGCTGGTGTGTTGGTTGCTGCACTTGCAGTGGGGCGAACGGCGGCTTGGTCAGGAGTGTTGGTGGAAGTGCTGGCAGTCGCTGCAGTTGTAGGAGTGTTGGTGGCCACCGTGCTAGCCTGCAGTGCCGGTGTGTTGGTTGCTGCACTTGCAGTGGGGCGAACGGCGGCTTGGTCAGGAGTGTTGGTGGAGGTGCTGGCAGTCGCTGCAGTTGTAGGAGTGTTGGTGGCCACCGTGCTAGCCTGCGGTGCTGGTGTGTTGGTCATTGCATCTGATGATAACACAGGGAATGTGTTCGTTGCACTCGTAACGGTTGTAACACTATTTGTGTTAGTTGCCGCAACTGCCAGTAACGGCTCGGCAAGATCACCATCGGTTGCCGTACCTGTTGATATTGAAGTTAAAATTAACATGGTATTGGTAGCGGTAGTTGCAGTTGACACTGTGAGAGGCACCGGCATTTCACCATCTGTAGTGGCTGTCGATGTGGAGACTATTTGTGGGGATGTACTGGTTGCAACGGAGGCAGTTGCAACCTCCGCTTGCTCTTTGTCTGTGCAAGTTGCAGTCGAAACCATCTCTGCTGGCTGTATAGTGTTCACGCCAACTGATAAGAGGGCCATGTCTGCACCCCCGGTATCACTTCCTCGTGAACCATCATTACGGTGGCAAGCGTACACGATTCTATCCGTGCTGCCTCGGCCAGTTGCATCATATCCGCCCTGGTCATCATCGGCATCATCACTATCATCACTATTCCAAATGCCATAGCCATCATTCTCCGACCAATCATCATCATCATCATCATCATCATTATTGTTATAATCATCTGCTGCTGCTACTTCATCACGCTTTTTGCTGGTGCTGCTTTCATCTTTGTCGGCTCGGAAGGTACCAGCACCACCCCTGCGAGTAATGCCCTTTGCCTCCCTGGCGGATTGTCCATCGCCACCGCTGCTGTCATTATCGAGACGGAGAGGCATTGGAGACAAAGCGCTATCATCCGCTGCATCTCGGTAGACATCATTAAAGTCAAAGCCTAAACGTGAGTCTGATGTGCCAACCTTTGTTCTGTCGGGGCTACTATTGGCTCCTGGGGTAGCTTGGGAGGACCGCGACACAGCACGATTGTGAGGAGATGCTACAGCAGAGAGTGATAGATCCTTCTTGCTTGTGCGCAGCATAGTCGCATCCAAGAACTCATCAGGGATGCAGTCTCGATGCCGCTCAATGTCACAATCACTCAAACCACCACCACCACTTGCACCAGCACCATCAATATCTCCACCACTACTCCGATCCAAGGCTGATAAGTCACCGAGTTCATCGAATATGCCACAACCAGCTCTATTGGTAGTCATCTTACCTGCTGCGGAGACAAACCCCTCTCCACTCTCAATGTTCTCGCCACTGCTATCAGTAGGCGATTCTGCTAATGCTGCTGCTCCTACCATAGCACCCCCGCGGTCTGGCTTTGACAGGGGCATGGGTGACAGGGTACTACTGTCCAAAAGGTACACATCATTCATACCAAACGAAGTATCATGCTCAACAGAGCTAGACGCGACCCCCTGTTCCCCTCGCGCAATAGTTGAGAAAGAGGTCCCATGTTCCCCTGTATCTACGGCTGTGATGTTCTGACGCCCCTCTGCTCCATGCTGCGCTGGACCAGCAGGTGATGAC
>CAXIWF010002238.1:0-16032 GCA_964036045.1 Eutreptiella sp. 'Long Island Sound 2002' | reverse complement strand
CCACAGTCAGAGGGGGGATGATCATCGAAGTGATAGCGGTAGTAGAAGTGGCAGTGGCAGTGAGAGGAGCGGTCGTCAACCAGATAGCAGCGCTTTGAACGACAGCTACGAAAGCTACCAGAGTATTCACAGTATCGATGGTTGTGGTGAACGTATTAACTCGCAAACCAGCTATAGTAGGAGGAAGTAATTATCCCCCTGTGTCGCGTCTCTGTAATTTTTGTGGGGTGCTTGTACCTTGCTTTAAAGGGGGTCTTTATTGTTAAAGCACATTTGGGGTACTGATTCTGTGTGGAGATAGGCAAATTACTGTAACGTTAGCGCATTTTTTTGGTTTGCAGAGCAGTTCAGTTGTTTTGTTTTTGCGCCAAAAATTCAAATAGTTTTATTTTCGTACCTATTGGGTAGGTTTCAAAAACAGAACTAGGACCCGGTACCTAATCATATATACCGGGTACATCTGACTTGAGCTATAGCGCTTAACCGTGATAGGTAAGCTTACTGCCAAAAAGTATCTTAAGATAGACTGGCGCAGGTAAAATGCTTTGCAGAAAAACATACGGCAATCCACTAGGGAATTGCTTTATGTCGGTGTACAATCACGTTTGATAAGAAGAGTGATTATGATCTAGCTCTTGTCGTGGCTCCTGATCCTGTTCCTGATCTTGATTTTGCCTTTGGACTCAGCGTGTATTGCCAGGTGGCATACTACCAGGGGGCATACTGCCAGAGGGCATACTGCCAGGGGTCATACTGCCAGGGGTCATACTGCCAGAGGGCATACTGCCAGAGGGCATACTGCCAGAGGGCATACTGCCAGAGGGCATACTGCCAGGGGGCATACTGCCAGGGGGCATACTGCCAGGGGGCATACTGCCAGGGGGCATACTGCCAGGGGGCATACTGCCAGGGGGCATACTGCCAGGGGGCATACTGCCAGGGGGCATACTGCCAGGGGGCATACTGCCAGGGGGCATACTGCCAGGGGGCATACTGCCAGGGGGCATACTGCCAGGGGGCATACTGCCAGGGGGCATACTGCCAGGGGGCATACTGCCAGGGGGCATACCGCTGGGGGGCTGTTGCAAGGTGTTAGAGGCAAATGAAGATGTGTTAGCTGGTTCTGCGGAGAACACTGATGGAGCTGATTGATTGGTCAATTTAGATGCTGATGTTTGGATCCCTTTAAAGGCTTCTTCAGACACAATAGGCGGCTCCAGGACCACCCGATTAACTTCTATTAATGCTTTCGTAGTTTGCTCTTGTAATTGTTGCTGCTGTTCCTGTTCCTGCTGCTGTAGTTGTAGCTGTTGTTGCTGCTCCCGCTCAAGCTGTCCCTTATGTACATGCTGTCTCTGCTGTTGTTGTGATTGTTGCTGCTGTTCCTGCTGCTGTAGCTGTTGTAGCAGTAGAAGTTGTTGTTGCTGCTCCCGCTCAAGCTGTCCCTTATGCTGTCCCTGCTGTTGGTGTGATTGCATTTGCAGTTGAGAGCTTGCCACGTCCTCAAAAATACGCCCGTCCATTTCTTTTACCCTCTCCTTCTCCAAGCGAGCCTCAATATCTGCATTCTCGAGCTGCAGCATCAGCTCACTCAGCTCCCGCTGCCTCTTGTCCCGCTGCTCAGTGATCTTACTGAGTTTATCAGATAGTGTGTTTAGTTGCTCTGCCCCCTCCTCAATAGCGCCTAGGTGCTCCTCTTGAGCCCGCCGCTGCTTGTCAGCAAACTCTTTCAACGCCGTTCGTTCTGATTGCAAAAGCGAAAAATGAGTTACTGCAGCCTCGGATTGTCGTACGGCGATCCCTCGATCGGCTTTGGCTCTAGCCCAGTAATCTTGCTCGTTAGCTAGAAGGGTATGGAGACCCTGCAACCATGAGGTGCGCGGGGGTGGGGGGGCGGGTGGAGGGTGGAGGTAGGGAGCATTTCGTGTATTCAAAAACGAACAGCAACCCAAATGCAGGAATCAGCGACATGGTGTATCCAGATTAAGGTGCATGAAAGTGTATCCTTTAAACAGCTATTCCGATTAAATGCTGTTAATTGCTCAGCATTTAGAGCCACAAGAACAATGGATAGAGGAATAAAACAAATAAGTAATTCTGCAAATATCTTTAAAAACCAAAACACACACATACACACACATACATACACACACAACGGAGCACGCTCACTTGATTCTTTTGTCGCCGAGCCTGCCGCTCCTCGTTCAGCGTATCTCTTTCCGCGGCGAGCGACTGCTGCCGCTGCCGTGCCTGCTGCAGCTGTTGCTCTAGCTCAGTGATCTCTGCAGTCACCTGCAGCAGGTCGGTGTACACCTCGTTGCTGCGACTGTCCAGCTGTGCGATCTCCTGACTGTCCTGCTCCAGCTCGGTCTGCACGCGCAGTCTAGAGTTGCTGGCAGCTTCGAAGAGTTCATCTGCGTTCTCTGCTCGGCTACGAATATGTATTAGAGATAGTTGTGTACATAATATACACACGCATGCCAAACAGGGTATATACTTAGGGGACAATTGATTGATTGCTCAGCTACTGTTAATGCAGTGTTGTCAATCAATCGAATATGACATGCATCAGAGTTTGAGCAGCAAAATGTCGAAAATAGGCACCTGTTGACTAATTTTATATTGTCCTTCAGTGAAGCCAGTTTTAAGTCTAAAACTGATATATTCGCTTTCGCCTCTGCTTCCAGCTGTTGAGCTACATTCAACCGCGCTTCAGCAGCAGACTTCTCCTCCTGACAGCGATCCATCTTCAGTGCTAAACGCCGCATTGTTTGCTCGAAGTTCTTCATACGCACAGCATAGGTAGCTCGGGTTATAGGATCCAACTGTTTGAAATATACTTCTTTAAGAGCGTCTAGATATTGCTCATCCGCTTGCAACATAGCTGCTCTTAGGCCGGCATTGGACTGCTCGATGGCATCCACAACAAATGGCTTCGCAAAAGCACCGAAAGAACGCACGGTGTAATTGAGGATGGGCAGGGCGATCTCCATGGCGAGAGGTCGGATGACCCCCGATCCTACGCGCTCCAGGTACTGCAGCGTCGCTGTGGTGGCTAGCTTGCGGTCATAGGCAGCCCGCAGGCGCTCGTCCCTCCCAATGATGTTGTAGGCGTACGTGGCGTTGCGAAATATAGCCAGCGCCTCTGCGCTCTGATGTTATGTGTGTGATTATATGTGTGTGCATGTATGGGCGGGTGCAGTGGTGGTGACAGTGGGGGGAGTTGCGGTGGTGGATGCAATATGACGATTAGCAACAATTACAGTATATACCCCTTGGTACTTGTATGTATGGGCGGGTGCAGTGGTGGTGACAGTGGGGGTAGTTGCGGTGGTGGATGCAATATGACGATTAGCAACAATTATATACCCCTTGGTACTTGTATGTGTGTGTATGTATGGGCGGGTGCAGTGGTGGTGACAGTGGGGGGAGTTGCGGTGGTGGATGCAATATGACGATCAGCAACAATTATATACCCCCCCCTTGGTACAAAACAATTATTACTGCTGTTTCAGGGGAGTTTCATCCCAAACTTTTAGAAGTGCAGAGTGTGATGTAGATAAATAAACATAATACATATCGAAATCTTGCATCTGTTGGTGATGATAATGATTATAATGGAGTATCCTGGCAGAAGAATTCTTAATTACTATTGCACCAGACAGCCGCAGAGTGATAGATATCACGACATGGCTGTCTGGATCGCGCTGACAACTACTTCAAAGTATGCGTGTACAAGGGTACAAGGTTGGTGTGCGTACTTACATTATTTCGATCCGGATGGTTCAAACTCACAATAGCCTTGTAAGATGCTTTAATATCGCCTCTGGAAGCATTACTAGCAACCTGCAGCATTCCGTACAAGTCTTCCCCGTAGATAGCTGGGGATATGGCTTCGTTCACAGATCCAGCTGAGGAAGACTCTAACAAGCGCGTGACCCGGGATGATACATGGCGGGAACCATAACATGGTAGAATTTTATATGCCCCTTGTGTGAATTGTAAACTTTGCTTTTGAGTACCTGTATACTGATAGCGTTGGCTTAAAACGTTCAAGTGCCAACCAAATCTGGGAGGGGAGGTTTTGAAATAACGGTACTGCAACCGCATCGAACGTTGACGTAGAGTTTCATAGCAACGAGAGCACAACAGAAAAGTGTTCCCTACATGTAGGGTAAGAGCTGTCGTGTAGAATAAAAGCAATAGGAACAATGATTGCCCAAATATCATCTTATTCACCTATCGGATACCGTTACACCAGAGGCAATGATCAAGTCAGACTCCCATTATGTCTTACTATTCTATATACTTTAAAATTTCGAAAGTTTAACTTGGATCCTCACATATTCATAGCCCAATATTCCAGTATTGCTTTGAATAAAAAACTGTCTGTCAGCAGTGGAATCCCTGCTTCTGGATGTGTTTTTTCAGAATTTGGTGCTTCACATTGTATGTATTTAATATTCACGCCAATAATTTAGTCGTTTTGTTCACTTCAATTGAAGTTTTTCCTCCCCAATTGAAGTTTGGGACCCCTTCATGACTAACCTCGAAGAGATCACAGTAATTTTAAGTTACTTCCTTGATATAGAAATTCCCACCGCATTTTGTGACTTCACCCAGTCATATTGACTTATCTTGACCCCATTTTCCAGGTAGTCTCAATCTCTTTATAATGCTCCTATTATAAAAGAAATGGCTGAACCAGTTGCTCTTTACTTCCACCTCATTGGAGCATTCATGTTCGTTGGCGGCTCCATAACAGTTTCCACTATGCGGTTCTCCGCCATATATAAGAATTCACCAAAGGAAATATGTGTACTGCTTAACATTTGTCGACCTATCGTCCCGGTGGTAGCAGTTGGACTTATTCTTACACTTACTTTTGGCTTGTGGCTGGCTGGGATTGAGAACTCATGGTCTGAGCCCTGGTTACATGTAAGCTTCCTCTTAACCGCGTGGATGCTTATTATAGGTGGTTTTGCGGGACGATCTGATCGATTGACTCGCGAATTAGCTGAAAAGCAAGAAGCAAATGATGTAGCAGATGCTGAACTTATGAAACGATTGCGAGATCCAATCAATAACACTTTGAATGCCTCCATGCTAGTGGCAATGCTGGTGGTGATAACTATGATGGTATTTAAACCCGGGGCTCGTGGAACAGATGATCACTAAATGGTTACAGGCATTTAACTTGTATTTTGCTCAGAGAGCGAGCAAGAGCTCAATTTTGGTGCACGTGAGTAAAATTTACCCGAGTAGCTATCGTTCACTGAGCCTTAGGGTAGACCGATTTTATATGGAATGAGTTCCACGCGAAAGTCGCGCCTGGACTGTAACTTAGCCTCACTCCTGCTGGTTTGAAAACCTTGTCCTGCTGGTGGGAAAGTAAGGATTCACAATGTAGTGAGGCGTACTGTTTTCTAATTTTATGTGTGATGTTGTATAATCAGTCACTGCCTACTGAGAACGGTTCTTAGCAGGCTGTTATATATCATGTCCAAGTTTCACGTTGACTACATAAGTTCTATCCAAGAGCAACCTCTTACTGGCGTGTACAGTTAATTAGAATGCAAACTATCCCTGGGATCACTCTTTTGCTTGCTTTCCCGGCTAGGGTTGACCCTCTACCCCCAGTTCAGCCATACAAGTTAGAATATTTAGGTGAGTTTTATTACAGGAATGAACTCAACTGAGTGGGCCGCTAACCATCCGAACCCATACCAAACTGTGGTGGTGGTAACTTTGACTGATACCGCGATATTTGTGCAAAATTTTCATTATGATCAACTCAAAGACAGTCGCAGTACTGTATGGGACTTCCGAAGTCCCTCGAGTCGAGTAGGTACTCATCGATTAATTACCTAGTGAATGCTTTTATTGCTGCTTCAATCTCATCAATTCGCGCTCCATTAATTACGTCTACTTTTAGGCCATTTTTCCAAATATGAGATGTTGGTACTGATCTTATGCCCTCTCGCTTCATCAAAGCACCAGCTTCCGAACTTGAGTCCCCAATACATTTCAAAAAAGTAATGCCAGTATATTTATCACTAAGGGCGGAGAACTTTGGAGCAATCATTTTGCAAGGCCCACACCAAGAAGTAGAATAGTTCACCACTATGAGAGGTGGTTCCCTCTTTCCAATGTACCCATCAAGCTCCTCAGCTGCGAAATTATATTGTAATTAATTGGTAGCAGGTTTCGGGTCAGTGCAGTGAAGTAAACCAAAAAGCTACAAGTATATCAGTACTTGAAGATAAATAATCAATGCAGTGCTGTTTACCTGAACTTACTTCAGCCACTACATTATGATTAAATCCCTTCCTTGCTTGTCGTTGAGCAATGGGAACAAAAAGGAATGCACCATAAACCCGCATTATTAGTATGTAAAGTAATGCCGTAAAAGTTTGTTTGATCATTTTGATTGGAGCGGTTGGTGTCGTGTACACGTTCAGAGCACCTATAGCTCATAATAAAAATGAAGATAGACAACACGGGCTAAACAATTTGTTGGGGCTGCTTGCGCTACCCCGGTACTGTAGATGTAAAGTTATTTTGACTATTTATTGTATGGATTGCTGCTTGTCCCATGTGATAATTACAATCGATATAAGTTGCTATTATATAAGCGTCACAATATTAAGATTTAGCATTAAAACGCTGATCAAAATATCCTAGCCGTTTGTTTTTCCAACGGTCAGAATTCCAGCGGATTCTCGAAATGCTGGAAATCGCGAAAAAAACTTTTAAAGTTACAAGTAATTTACGAGTACTCGTAAAATATATCATACAAACACAAGTATAATCGATCT
Organism: Eutreptiella sp. 'Long Island Sound 2002'; assembly: GCA_964036045.1. NCBI lineage: Eukaryota > Euglenozoa > Euglenophyceae > Eutreptiales > Eutreptiaceae > Eutreptiella > Eutreptiella sp. 'Long Island Sound 2002'. The sequence goes on along the minus strand of CAXIWF010002238.1, from coordinate 9,214 downwards.
ATCCCACTATTCTTCACCCACTTGTTAATTGAAAGGTTCAAAAATATGAACAATTCATTCGCTAGTGATGATAACTCGGTCTTGGAGAGGAACGCTGCTGCCGGCGAAGGGATCGTTGTGGCTGTGAGAGTCCGACCTTTGTCCAAAAAGGAAGTTGCTTCAGGCATCAAACCTTGTGTGCAAGTTATCAGCGATAATCTCGTCGCGATTAGAAAAGGTGGTGATGCTGGAAACTACCTAAAATCTCAAATGATGCAGCTAAATGAGTATGCCTATGATGAGGTCTTCGGCGAAACTGTCTCTCAGCGAGAAGTGTACGAGCGCACGTGCCAGCGATTTATACCCAATGTCATCATGGGTAAAAATGTAACCGTCTTTGCCTACGGCGCTACAGGTGCTGGAAAGACTCACACAATGATGGGAAATACAAGGGTTGACTCTGCTGCCGAACATGCTGATGCTGGAATTATCCCCAATGCCGTGAAAGATATTTTCCAGCAGATTGAAGATAAAAAGAATAACCCGTTGTACGATGACACCCAGAGCTGGACTGTTTCTCTAAGCTACATGGAAGTCTATAACGAGCAAGTGTACGATCTTCTAGAAGGTTCTGGAAAGGTCTTGTCTGTTCGTGAGGATCAGGAGCGGGGCATTGTCGTTGTAGCGGGCATCAAGGAGCAGACGGCTAGCTCCTATGAAGACGTGTTGGGCTATATGGCTGTCGGAAACCGAAATCGCAAGACCGAATCAACCATGGCTAATGCAGTGTCTTCACGCTCACATGCGGTGCTGCAGCTCATGGTTCGTCATACACGACGATCTGAAAGCACAGGGAGAGAGGTGCTTATTGAGTCTAAACTGTCTCTTATTGATCTGGCAGGCTCAGGTATGTTGTCCCTTAAAGTTTTAGTATATGCCATTGTTACTGGCGATCTATAGTCTAATAATCATTCTTTTGAAAGGCGCACTTTTATCCATTTTTTAGGCGTTAATCTTTGGTTTTTAACTCTCTCCCTCTATCGCTCTTTCACTTACTGTATCAACAAATACTGTAGAGCGGGCTGCGGCGACGAACAATCGCGGAGCGCGACTTCAGGAAGGCGCCAACATCAACAAATCCCTTCTGGCACTTGCGAACTGCATCAATGCTCTGGCTGAGAATGCAAACAACAATGGTGGCGGTAGCAGCAGCAAGAGTAACAAGCTGATGAATGTGAAATACCGCGATTCGAAGCTCACACATCTGCTGAAGAGCTCTCTCGAAGGCAATTGTAATCTCATCATGATTGCTAATATCAATCCTTCTGACAGCACGTATGAGGATAGTCACAATACACTCAAGTACTCCAACAGGGCTAAAAATATTAAGGTGAATTTTATAATTGTTATATTTGTATGATCTAGCAATAGAGTTACTAGGATTGCATCCCCGTTTAAATAGATGCATCATGAGAGACAAACGCTAAGTTGAAAAACAGTGCAAAGCAAGTGAATTCGCATGGTATTAACTTCATTTATACTATGATATCCACTCTTTTCTATCTATATTAATGAATTCAAATGATATTTACTCAAGGTCAACCCAACTGTTAAAGAGAACGTGAAGGACAGTGCGAACTGGGTTGAGCGAGAGACGAAGCTCCGTGCAGAAAACAGCTCTCTTCGGTCCAAAGTATCAGAGCTATCACGCCTGGTGGTGGAGCTGCAGGCCTTCAAAGCCGCTGCACTGAAGCAGATGGCTGCAGCCCAGCGAGATCTACAGGGGCAGCAGGGGCAGCAGACCTGTGCTGGCTACGGTGCAGGTGACATGGAGTTGGACTTGGATGTGGGTGACATTGACGTGGATGTTTCCGCCATCGCTGCCAGCACCGACTTTGACTTGCCTCCCGGTGACGGGAGGCAGTGCCTTTTTCGATCCAGTACATCCCGTCACCCACACCCATCACACGAAGAGCAGCAACAAGCGGCATCAGCAGCCGGACCTGAAGACAGCTGCTACAGCGACTTCTGCGACGATGAAGAAGAAGAAGGTGCGGGGACAGGTGGCGCTCAGTTTGAACAGTCCATCTTGCTCAGCGCGGCCCAGGAGCAAGACTTGCTGCAGCAGGCACTCGCCGACTACGAATTCGCCAGACACTCCCAGCAGCAGCAGAAGCGACAGCAGAAGCAGTCGTTGGCCCCCAACTCGAGCCACCCGCGCGCACAGCAGCCCACCACCACTGGCACGGCAGCCGGAGCAGCAGCAGCAGGTGTCAAGAAAGAGAAGGGAGCGGTCTCCGTCTCCCAATCCATCTCGGCTGCCGACTCCCGTGAGACGAAGAAAGCAAGGGTCGCCGGCAAGAGTGCTGCCAGTGGAGGAGGAGGAGGTGGAGGGGGCCCAGGTAAGAGCACCAACAGAGCCTCGGCACCATCGTCGACCACTGCCGCCGCACCTACGAATGCCGCCACAGTCACCGAACGCCAGCGACACCAGGTGCGGCGGGAATATGGAGAGGATACTGCGGAGTCGGCTGAACAAATGATAGTGGATGAAATGTCTGAATTGGCAGCATTAACTGGGCCAACACTCTGTGACTCGCCAACTGTTTCAGCTGCTGCTGTTTCTAGCCCTGCAGTGCCGAATAAGAAGCGCAGAGCTTCTCAGCTGCCTCGTGCGAAAGATGAGGAGACAAGAGGGGCTAACAGACCTACCCGAAAGCAGCGCATGTCTACGGTCAACGAAGTGGTGGCAGCCGCTGCAGCCGCTGCCTCACAAGCGCTCAGCGACAATGCTGCTCTGCTTGCCTCAGCCGCATTCGAGCAGCAACACAGTGGTGACAGTAGCGGATTTGCTATTGGCACCACCTCCACCTCCAGAGCTGGCGGGAAGCATGCGGGTAGTGTCACGGCTTCTTCGGCAGTGTGTGTCACGCAGCGTAATCGCAAGTCACTTATCCGCCACCGAGTCAGTGCGGCTTCCCTCCAAGCCCAGCAACAGCAGCAGCAACAAGACGGTACTTGTGCAGAGGGTGGAGCCGCCGCCGCCCCCGCCTCGGGGATCGATAAGGAGGGCGAGTCTACGAATGTGAAGGCATCCCAGCGCCGCAAATCAATCGCTCGAGTCACTGCGCTTCTAGACTCCATCGCCTCTGACAATGGCCTGACCGGTGCTGCTGCCGGGAGTGCTGGTGCCGGTGCAGTCGAGGAAGACCAGCATGCTGGTGAGGATACTCCTGCATCAGTATCAGCGGACTCCGGAACTACGACTGTAACCGCTAATGCCACTGCCTCTTCGGTCGCTGTGGATAAAGAGAACGATTCCACCCTTCTCCGTCGCGCCACCCGCAGTGTTACCAGGTCCATGAAGAGCTTCATCAAGGGCAGCTCAAGTGGCACTGGTAAGGCGGTTGCTGTCGTCGCATCAGTGCCAGCAGCGGTGGAGGTGAATTCAGCAGACCAGAACGATGGAGCTGCTGTGAAAGGGAAAAAGGTCCCACTCCGCCGAACATCTGCATCGTTCGGAACGGACCTGACAAACTCTGCCGGTACTGGTGGAGCAGCTGACATGAACATGAAAACATACTCCAGGAAGAAACAGGCGCTGCCACCTCATGTCTCTGCTGCGGCTGCGAAGCGACTGAGCACCAGCAAAAGTAACCCTGGCGCTGGCGCTGCAGTGAATGCTCCGCCAGTGCAAATCTGGCTGGATATTTAAGCTAGTATTTACTTCGCGTTGATAGGCAGCTTAAACGTTCATAGGCAGCAGCAGCTGCTGTTGCGACAGCTGAACGGAACTTTACGCCTGCAGGGTAATGGGTTTAAGTTTACGACCTACTGCTGTCATGCTCATGATGAGTAGTCATGCCTTTTTTATATGTAGGCGATAATATTTCGATACAGTTGATACAAAGGTCCATCGTCGTAGCACCGACAATACATATCAAGTATAGCAGCGCAAAATGCCCACTGCAGCTTACTTGTATTAATCAAGTTAATGATATTAATAATGATAATCTTAAATCACCCTACATGGGATTGAGAACTTATTGTACATGCTACCGGGTGATATTGACAAAAAAAAACACTATATCTTAAGTAACAAAGATGGAAAGTTCCGGACGAAACGTAAGTTAGCCTTCACATGTATCAATATAAGCCAGATGGAAAACCATTCGGTGGTTTCGTCATCATGGCTTGAAGCTGTTAGCATTCACATGTATCAATATTAGCAAGATGGAAATCCATTCGGTGGTTTCGTCATCATGGCTTGAAGCTGTTAGCATTCACATGTATCAATATTAGCCAGATGGAAATCCATTCGGTGGTTTCATTATCATGGCTTGAAGCTTCTCATAATATACGTTGGTCGGTAAATCTTCTCTTTATCGCACAAGGCACAAGCCTTCATCAATAGTGAAGATGAAGACTGACCAATAGCGTGCTCTAACAACGGGTTCTCGCTATCACCTGTAGCATGGTGGGCTCCCTCTTCACCAGTCGCCCCTCCTGCCTTTTGCGGCGGTGATAATAACGATGTTGATGATGATGTTGAGGTTGATATCGATAAAGAAGACGGTGCCGCAGTCTGCCTATTCGGGATAAACTTTGCTACCCCTAAACCAAGGGTGTCAACAGGATTAACAGGAACAGTAAGTACAAAAAGCACAATAAAGAAAACAGATAACTTCACACCAAGTGCAAGCTGTAGTGGTTTGTCGCCATAAACGTTACAGCAGCGGATCTTACGTTGATCAGGGTGCAGCTCATCACGGTGGATGCCAGTTGATGTTATCAAAATAGAGTCAAGTTCTGAAGCGTGGGCTCCTGGTAGGTAATCAATCATTTTGGTTTTAAAACAGCACCATATCAGCATTTAATTCAGTGTGCAGCAGCGCACATTAATACAGTGAAGGAAGAAGACAACAATGCGGTTAAAAAAAGGAAGAGAGCGCGACAAATACAGAGAGAATTATATGGACTGATCAGGCATTAAAAAGTTACCAAAAGTATAGATTTCAATCGAAATGCATCCCATACAGATAGCCGTGGTAGCAGGACAATAAGTTGTGCAGCATTTTCTCGCACCGGAATAAATGCGATGTTCGTGGCGTTACCTGCAATATCATGATGCACAGAGTCGCCCACATGTACAAACTTCAGTATTTTGTTTTTGCTTTTAGTGCCGCCACTACTAGCTTTGGTTTGTCGGCTATCTAAGCATGCTAGTGGGTCTGGGACTGAAACGCCTCTTGTGGGACTTCTCGAGCCTTCATCAGGCATTGCATGGCTAGCATAGTATGAACGATAAGCCTCCTCTTGTGCCATAGCAAATACAGCCGGTGCTGGTTTGCCAAATGATGTAACTACTCCTCCAAGTTCCTCGTAGGCGGCCTTGATGGTACCAGGCATGAACGAGCAAATATTATTACGTACAACAGTGAAGTCGTCGTTGGCGCACACACCTGGTAGCCCTCGAGCAGCAGCTGACTTTAGTAGCTGCAGCAAAGATTCGTCCAATTTACCATTATTATAAACATCGAGTATTGCATCTTCTTGTAGTTTCTTGTATGACTGCTCACCTACTAGGTTCTCAGTGGGCAGTGGTGCATTGACTATTACTTGCGATCCATGAAAAAAAACAAAGTCTGCTTCTTCTACACACGATGGTGTGATATCAAGTGATTCTAAATAGTCGTCTTTACTATGACCTACCCATGTTATCCACACACATTTTTTGCCTCTAAAGTGCTTGTTAAGGTATTGCCAGGCGACTTCACCACTTGTTAGAAAAGCAGAGTAATGTTCAGGGAGACCAATGCGCTGGTAGCTCATACGAGCTTGCTCTGAACGGCGTGATGAATTAGATAAAATGATCGACATCTTGCTCTTCGCTTTGATCATATTTACGCATTCACTGGCTCCATCCAGAGGTTGCACACCATCGTGCAGAACACCAAACTGGTCCAGTAGAAACACATCGTATTGGTCAACCAATGATGCGAGACCGTCTACGAGGATGGGAATATCCATGATGAGAGAAAGATTGCCACTACCACTTCCTGAGCCGGATGCTGTCGCTGTGGCTACAACATGTCGGTTTCTTCCCTGTTGTGATTGGAATAGTGATCGAATATTAGGAAAGATGGAAGATGTACTTCGATCCTTCCAAGTCAGAGATCTGATTGATGATGAAGCGCTTGAGGGAATACTTACACGGGCGCTGACGGAGTAGATTGCTGAACGAATGCAATATGAGCTAGTCCGACGGGTACAAAGCAATCCCAGGGACAATGCTAACATTCTCCCGATGTACATTTCAAGCAAGAGAGTAGAAAATGGTTATGAGAACAACCTGCTTGGCAACTTCTGCCCAAGCAGAAGCGAACCCAGTAGCTGCTGAGAGTCTGCTGGGCCTCTGCACGGGACTGCAAATAGCCCCGAGATTGACGGTCGTGGTTCGTCCTCAGTCAGGGTGAGCATTCCAGGCATTGCTTATTATCAACAATGATTCCAACAGATTTTAACGATCCATGGAATCCGTATGTTTCTACTGCTCAAGAAATAATTCTTTTATACTGTCACCATGCCATCAGAGGAGCCTTCATTGGGACCATCTTCTGCAGGCGCAATCCTCGCTGCGTGTGGCATAGCGACAATATCAGTATACTTACTTCTCCGAAACACCAAAAATGGTTCCAAGTGTGATAATGAGAGTAAAACAGATGGAATCAATTTTCATAGAGTTTGTGGGGTCCCCACTGAGCTAGTCGGCGGTGCCAAGGAGCAGCTGTCAGAGCAGTACGACATTGGTTCTGCACATCCTTATACCAAAAAGGCGGAGTTCAGCGGATGTATCTACTTGGACTATAACGCCACAACTCCAATATTCCCGCAGGTATCAGCAGCAATCATTCCCTTTGTAACTGTCTGCTTCGGCAACCCCTCATCAGCGCATGTATTCTCGCAGCCGTGCAAGCTGGAGTTGGCAAAGGCTCGAGAAGAGGTTGCGGCACTCATCAACGTCCCCAACAATCGCGATAACACTACTGGTGGGCACAGCAGCAGTGGCAGCAGCACCATAACTTCAGTTTCTTCTCACACTACCGAAAGTGAAGTAGAGAGACGGGCGGGAAAAGATGGCTTTGTTTCATCGGAAGCCAGTAGAACTATTTGCTTCACTAGTTGTGGTACGGAGTCGGATAATAGAGCCGTCGACATAGCGTTGCATTATTTCCGCTATAATTTTCGCAATTTGCAAACCAAGGCTGCGAAAAAAGCTGAAGTAAAACCTTGTGTGGATATACCGCATATTATTACTAGCGCTGTCGAACATCCTGCTATTATTAACTATTTGCAGTTGCTCGAGCTCCGTGGTTCCATTGCCTTGTCCATCATTCCTGTAAGCAGAGAAGGGTTTGTCGATGTGAAACAAGTGACTAAAGCTCTGCAGCCGCATACTGCCTTGGTCACCATTATGCACTCCAATAATGAGGTGGGGACGATCCAACCCATTCGTGAAATAGCTCAGGCAATCAAGCGTTTCCGCATGAAAACACCTGAAGCCGTAGTGTTATTCCATTCGGATGCCGCTCAGTCTTTGGGCAAAGTGCTGGTAGATGTCCAGAGCCTAGGGGTAGACATGCTGACTATTGTGGGGCACAAGTTCGGTGCACCCAAGGGAGTGGCTGCACTGTACATCCGGAAGGCACTGAGGGACGAGATTGATGGTTCTGCTTCATCAGGATCCGCTCGGCATAGCCAGCAGGGACAGAGCTGTGCGCTCCTGGTGGGAGGTGGTCAAGAGGGAGGGCTCCGCGGAGGTCAGTATAGACTGTGATCTTCGCATGTGTGTTTCTCTCTGCGTTTTTTTTTCCAATTACTCATAACTTATACTACTTAAACTACAGGGACGGAGAATGTAGCGCTGATAGCTGGTTTGGGGGCGGCCAGTCGGCTAGCGCTGTCCGAGGCTTCAGACCTGTTGCTACATATGCTCACTCTCAAGCTGCGCCTCATCAATGGTCTACTGCAGCCCCTCTCCGAGAAGGTAATCGATGGGAACTGTCACCACTGTCACGTGTACACTAGGCCGTAATTATGCAGGCATTGGCCCCTATCCTAAGCAGGTGTTGACCGGGTTGATATTTAGTACCTGCTACAGCAATGAGGAGTAACTACATGCGGGATGCGTGTGGGGCCGGTCGATGGAAAGATGGGAATTGGTTAAGCTGCTTCGGTGGCCCGATTGATCCCATCTGAATTCGAGTTGCCTGACCACTGGACTCAGATAGTGCGAGCTGACTGCTGGTGGTGGTCCATCGGGTCCTGGGCACTTTTGTTTTTTTTAACAAGAAGACATGACCCAAACAAACCAATCAACTTACCAACAAACAACCTGCTACCGCTGATGCTGTAACTTCAGTTGACAAGAGACTACCACTACCATGATGTGTTGATACCCATGACATTTTTTGTGATTATAATTGATATCTGTTTTCCAATACGTCTGCCCCGCCTTCCGCCTGGGGTGTTTCAAATGAAAATTCCAGGAGCGGAAGATGGTTCGATTTAATGGCCCTCAACGCGCGAATGACCCCATCGCCATCACCGGAGATTTGAAGATGCTACGTGTGATGTTAAATCAATCTCAGCAGCAGCAGCTGCTGCAGCAGGCAGGGACAGCAGCAGCACCGAGTGCGCTCTCCCTGGGAAGGGCAGACGGTAAGGGTACTAGGGATTCTTCCAGCATGAGTGCCTCTCCTGTTCAAGCTTCTGCACCAGGTCGGAAGCAGCTGGCGAGTCCGCACCTACGGCTGAAGATGGCAGCAGATCTTGTGGAGCAGTTGCCCAATACTGTCAGCGTCTCGTTTAAAGGCGTTCAGTCACACAAGCTTGTGGGAAATCTAGCAGATGTGGTAAGTACGTGCGTGCATACATACGTACGACCTTGGGGATACGCTACTGCGACTGTATAAATCTATTATGGACTTAATGTTCTGCCGTTTTCATGATTCGTTCTATCTTTTGCGTTTTTCGTTTCCCTGTTGCCCATGGGTGGGGCTTGTGGGGCTGCTAACTTGCTACAGGTTGCCTGCTCGGCGGGCTCTGCCTGCCACGCCGGATCAGTCGGAGTTATATCCGGTGTGCTGCATGCGATGGGGTTAGAGCCGGAGTACGCATCCGGTACTCTCCGATTGTCGTTCGGTCGACATACAGATGCTGCTGAAATTGACCG